>REGL01000521.1:87936-102209 GCA_004194395.1 Aurelia aurita complex sp. Pacific | reverse complement strand
CAAGTTCCTTCTTTTCGTACTAAATATGAAAGATCTCGCAGCAAATTTTCAGGACTATTGTTTGCGCAATTTGAGTTTCAATCCTTTTTTTCAGCTATTATTTGTGCCATCACAGCAGAGATACACGAGATCAGCTTTGGCAAGTAGAAAGGACAGGTTAGAGTCAGTTGAAAAACGCCTGGATGTAAGTCTGAAATTTTTATTATCGGATCCCTGACTGTTTATCAATGGATGTTTAACACTTGTTTCACCTTTACCAGAAACTCACGCTGTTCCATGCGTATACCCACAGGTGGCGGAGAATGGTTCAGTATTTTTGAGATGAAATTGTTCAGTTTTAAAATTAGTAAAAACAAACCTTTCTTGTCAGTTAAATGTGTCTGATTTCTCTGTGAATCTGATCCTTAGGCCAACGTGCGAACGACTTTTTAGTGTAGTTGAGTATTTCTGAGACAACAGCAACAACACTAAACAGTCGTTCGCATATTGGCCTAGCTAAAGTAAATAGCAGTGGATCAGATTCACAGAGAAATCTGACACATTTAACTGGCAAGAAAGGTTTGTTTTTACTAATTTTAAAACTGAACAATTCCATTTTAAAAATACTGAGCCATTCTCCGCCACCTGTGGTATACCCTTTGCAGAACTCTTCCAAAAGGGACAATACAGAGTGTCCCAAAGAAATTATTCGACGTTTGTTTAAATATTGAAAATAATGACAACATGAACAGGCTCGTGGGAAGATAACCCTGTCCCTAAGATTTTGAATTAATTCTAGAGACCAGAATCTTGCAAATCCAGATATCTCTCATTAATATCATAGCAAACCAAACAGGACTTCAAAGGTAATTTAATGTTGATAAGCATTTGAAAATTTCATCAAGAATGCATGTATCCAAAAAACATTAATTGAATATATAATCGATGACACACTGAACCATTTTAAAATGTTTCCTCCAAGCATCCATAATCGGCTTGGAAAGTTGGGTTTTCGAAAATCTTTCCAAATCCTGTTTGGTTTGTTCTGAAATAAACGAGAAAAAAAAAAGAAACGACATCCCATGCCACTTTTTAGAGGCATCTGGTTTTCGCTTTCGCATAAACTTGAGCTTCCAAAGCTTGTAACTCTGTGAATGTTCAGCGGATTTAGAAGATTCTTGTGTCTAAAATTGATTAAAGATCTCCGGAATCAGGTTATCTCATCATGCAGCCCCACACTTATATCGTTATTTTTTAATATTTAATCAAACGTTGAGCCCTTTTTTGAACACCCTGTAGAGCAAAAGCAAATTCTGTAAAACAAACGATTCATGTTTCTGAAAAGACAAAGCGATTTACCTCTGAACAATAAATTTCACACCTCTGAGTGCAATCAAATCAAATCGAATCGAATCAAATCAAATCAAATCACTCGATCAAATCAAAATATACCGGGTGTCCCAAAATGATGTATTATCGTTTGATTGCTTATATGTCCATAACCGACGACCCGATTTTCAAAAACTGGTAAAACCACAGCCAACATCTTAAAATACAATTTAGTCTTTAGGCAATCAAATAAAACAAAGCGTTTGAAAATCGGTTCAGTGGTTATGGACATGTAAGCAATCAAACAATAATACATCATTTTGGGACACCCGGTACATAGAAAATAAAACATTGTTGGCTGTGTTGAAGGTGTGAAATCTATTCTTGAGGCTGTCAAATCGTTTGTTTTATAAAATTCCCCTTTGCTACACAATGGCTATTCCAGCATTCAGTTATTCCAGAAAACAAGCTCAATCGAGCGGTATCTTTATGCATGCAGCAGAAATCTGTCAAATCTTTGAATTTGCACAACAATGATCTCTGAATGTGCTCAATCGAAGCTTTCGAATCAGATGCTCTCAGAATGGCGCTCGATCCAGACTCTTTCGTAGTGTAGCTAAAGTGTGAACACTATAAGAAAATTTTCACGAGAAAAATCAATTTTTGCAATTCTCGATGAAAAGAACGATCCTCAGTGATTTTAATTTCATGAGAATATAAGGAACGATACAAGAACATTTTGGTGTAAGAATTGGGCCCAAACGCAAGAAACCATACTACAAAGTTCAGAGCCAATTTTCTTGTAAAGATATGAATGTATTCTTTAATTGTAGATGAGCTTCTCAGCTTAGTGTGAAGAAACATCTGCCCTTTTTGTTGAAAGTCAATCTGTTTGGGTGAAAGTCAACGTCGAAGGGGCGGACCAACTTTGCTGTGTATTGCTGTGTGCAGCTGTGTATTTTTCTCTTAGTTGAATGATGATCTCAACTATTTTTATTCTAATTTTAGATAAACAGAGGACATATGACCGAAGATGCCAAGAAAGCTGCCAAGATCGAGAAAAAACTGAAAATTCTTCTTGGTGGCTATCAGGTAGCTTTTCGATTGTAATAAGCAATGAACATTCATTTATTTATTTTTTCATATCTTTGTTCATTTATTTGTTCATTTATTCATTTATATATTCATTTATTTATTTATTATTCATTCATTCGTGCGTTCATTTATTTGTTTGTTCGTATGTTTGTTCATTTATTCATTCATTTATTTGTTTGTTTATTTGTTCATTGGTTCATTTATTTATTCATTCGTTTGTTGATTCATTTGTTTGTTTGTTCGTTTATTCATTAATTCATTTATTCATTCATTTATTTGTTTGTTTATTTGTTCATTGGTTCATTTATTCATTCATTCGTTTGTTGATTCATTTGTTTGTTTGTTCGTTTATTCATTAATTCACTTATTCGTTCATTTATTCATTTCTTTGCTCGTTCGTTCATTTATTCATTCATTTGTTCGTTCATTCATTGATTTATTCAATCATTCATTCGTTTGTTCATTCATTCATTCATTCATTCATTCATTCATTCATTCATTCGTCACCATTGTGTGCCTTCAACCCCTGAACCACACATTCCATCTATTCGCATTCACACCAGACCATAATATGGTTTACTAAATCAAGATCTTTCTCTTCAGATTTTGGTTTTAACCATACTAATCTGTCAGAATTTAATCATAACGAGAAGTTCTAAACACATAAGACTGCCACATGAAATTCCTCATCAACCATGGCAAATTGAATCCAAGGGAAGTATCACCCAAAATCAGCCACATAGTTATTTCAGGGATAATCTCTGTGAAAAATCTCATATCATGACAATTTAGAATTAGATCAATTATCTCCAACCAGATTTTTTCGGTCAGTTATAACGTTATCGCCTACAGAATATGTTCCAAATCTTTAAAAAGATTGGTGTAAAATTCTCTGACCTATTTCTATGAACTTAATGGCTTGGGGGAAACTTTAGCTACTTTGCTATAATTCTACTGTTGGACTCTTCAGAAATTTTCAAGAATTCAAGAAAATTTTGATAAACCATAAAATTTTTGAACCCTGCTAGTAAAAAAGCCTGAGCAATTTTAATGTAATTGCAGCGCAGCGGTAGTGAAGCTGCCATTTAGACGAGATTTATCTCGAAAATACGTGTCCCTATGTGAACAAAGGAACAGAGGAACGATAGCCATGACTCTTAAGGCCTTTGTTTACGGTTGCCTATTTGTCTTTGTGAATAAAGGAACAGAGGAACGATAGCCATGACTCTGAAGGCCTTTGTTCTGCATGCCTCCAGAAAAAGAATGGCCATGACTCTTGCTCGTTGCGTTGGAAGCTGGCCACATTGCATTGCATGTCGAGACGAAGGGATTTCAGAGACTTTGGTACGTATCAAAATTTACCTCTATATCATTATTGCAAATATGAGAGACTTTCTTTTTATCCTCTCTGTTTCTCTGTTGTTTTTTACCATTCTTCATAGAATCGGTTGTCCAGCTGAAATGTTTCAGAGAAGGGAAGCTGTCGCGGGCGTCGGCCTAAGCGTTGTTGACATTGCTCGTCCTTGCACAAACAAAATATGCTGAGTACTACAACCGGCAGGGGTTGAATAAAGGAACAATGTTCAAAATTGAGACGAAGAATCTCAAGAAATGGTTAGGTTAGGCCATATAACATCTATGTTTACAGTAAAACCTTATTCAATTTCTGTTTTTGTTGCAGGACCAAAGAATTGCCTGTTCAACTTCCTGTGATGCAGGGATTGGATCTGCATTCATGCAAAGTAAAACACAGTAGGGAGTCATTATATAAAACAATCTGTTGCAGGATGGACAATTGAACAGTTGTCAAGACTAAAGATTGCCTACGCATACAAAGCATGTTTTTCGACATTTTTGGAATTCAACATTGAACAGTTTGTTGTGATGATACAGCTGTTTCATCATTCTTGTTAATGCAGTACAATGAACAATAAGTGAAAGTTAATTACAAGAAAATGATCAAAACCAGTGAAGCAGATATGCTTGAAATGGCGGAATGTTCTTACGACCCAGCGAACCCCGGATCATACGACCATAGGACCATAGGATCCTACAACCCAAGTTTCATTATTTAGCTGACAACATTTTATCATTATTTATAATAACTATTTATTTTATTTATATTGGATCATTTAGAATTTATTTGCTGTGATAGAGATCCATCAAGCTATTTGTGTGATCAGTTTTTAAAACGTAAACATTTTACATAACTGCTCGTCAGTAACCTTTGTCATGCGAACAATTTGACTAGTTTCCAGTCAGTGAAGCTATATTGTAAACGAGAGAAAATGTTGCTCTGAGACTAAATTAGAAGGCTGAGCTGAACAACCCTTACATTGTATAAAATTCAGCCCGCTTGGAAAATTCCACTTATTTTTATGGCTTTAAAACTTACACATGCATAACTTTGCTTTCTTTTGTTTGAATCAAGCAAGGAAGCCTATAGTTCTGGATATTGAACAGAGATATTCAGGGAAAAAGGAAGCATCTTTAACTTGGAGGGGCATGGCACTTCAAAGGCACTTTTTCATAAGAAGGGCACTTTAATATAGATCGGATTTTAATGATAAGAATGTGATACATGGCAGAAAATAATACCACAAGATTACTTGAGATTCCTTACTGATAATTACCTAATTTTTAGAATTGTCCTTTAACTCAAATCTTCCCTTGCAAAATTCGCCCTTATGGGGGGGGGGCAGATAACTGCTCGTGAATGGTAATGAGTAATCGCCCCCCTCTAACGTTGGCAGACTATTCTTCTGAGCTGCACTCACTTAACTCCGTTAACAGCTAGTTTAATCAATACAAGCCCAAATGAAATATTGAAAAGAATCTTTCGCTGACCGCTGTTTGACATGGCTTCTAGCAGTTGTAATATTAAATCCATCGTTGCCCGACAATGGGTATAATCAGGAACATATTTTGAGTAACGAAACGCCAAAACATTGTTAGTCTATGCAACTTGGCTGAAACAAAGATGACGCTGTTTTTTTTTCTAAAATAATTTTAAAAATCTTCAAACTAGAATGTTGAATCATTAAAAGGGCTGTACGAGATTTTTGTAAACAATCGGAAAGTAAGGGACAACCTGCGCATGTGACCTTGGGTTTTTAATGGCCGCCAGTTTCATCGCAGCTTCTACTTGAGTTTCATTGCAGTGTTTTCTTGTCTGTGTCCATCAAATGTGATGGAACTTTTGATATCCATTAAAACTTTCAAATAGTCGGCGTTAGAAAAATAAAACAAATCCTCCAACAAAGCTTCGATCACCAAGATTGTCGCAGATACTTTGGATTACTATTCTCTGTGCAAAATCGCCATTTGCGTCGTTGCGTTTAGCCTAACACATTCGATGATTTGACACGCAGCGCCACGCAGAGAGGACGGGTTTTACAGCACCTTTAAATCAAAAGGAAGACGCAATGACCATTTATCTTATCACCTTTTATTAGATTTGATGCCAATCCTGCGCAGCATATTATAAATAAAGATTATTTATTTTCTTCGCAGACTCGAGCAGTTGGTCTTACAAAGAAGCTCAGCGATATAACCGAACAAGTACAACATACGCACGTGGAATCTCATACTTTTGAGATGCTTAAAGATCAAGAATTGAAATCAATGCCAAGGCGTATTGGTGTAAGTATTTCAAGCTTTTGTCAATCTCTTACAAAATTGTAGAACTCTTTGAATTTGTCATGTTGCCTTGAATTATCCTACCCCTTCCAAATATCAATCAGTTCCTTGCAATAAGTTGATCATGTTTAGGCCTTATAAGCAAGGTTAACTCTACAAAATTGCTCTAGTTTGCAGAAGAAAATGATATGCAAAAAGGAAACGATGCCATTTTCTAAATAGTTGTTTTAAAACTATTGAGTTTTACGGCTTGTTTGGACTCAGCTAAAAGGCTGTTTCAGTATTTTACTCCTCTGTGTGAAAAACGTCTCTGACCATTTCCACTTTTCGTTAATGGCAACTTCAGGTCAGCAGAAGTATTTCGGAGGGAGTGAAGGGAGCCCTGCGAGTTTCTCGAGAAAAATTTCGGTCAAGTATTGAGGAACAAGACCATTTAATGCCTTAAATACCATGATTTTGGTCTCGGAACCAATCAATTCCTCAATGATTTGCCAACCAAGACTTTTAGTAAGGGGCACGGCTGAGGCATCAAAACGACTCAAGATAGATTTGGCTGATTTTAACTCACTNGATAGTACGAACTCTCTTACAGCAGCTTACAATTAGTCGATTTCTAAATCCCAAATCACCACGAAAACGTTTTCACTTTGTCCATTCATGTCGATTCTTTAGAAAGCTTGATCGACGTTTTTGATCATTTTCAGTGTTTTCGAAAACGAAAATCTTACGAAACTCGCTTGTAGCTCTAAAAACTGAAAACAGAAAAATTTGCAAAAAAATCCTAGAATCTAATTCAGGCTTTCTGCTAAAGATCAAATCATAAATCTTCAAAATCGGTCCTGTCTACGATTTATCGTGGCCTGCCAAAAGTGCATAGTTTATTTTGGCGCACCCAGTAGTTATTTCAGGGATATACAATTGAAACCGATTTACGTTAATCTCTGAAAAATCTCATATCATGACAATTTAGAATTAGATCAATTATCTCCAACCAGATTTTTTCGGTCAGTTATAACATTATCGCCTACAGAATATGTTCCAAATCTTTAAAAAGATTGGTGTAAGATTCTCTGACCTATTTCTATGAACATAATGGCTTGGGGGAAACTTTAGCTACTTTGCTATAATTCTATTGTTGGACTCTTCAGAAATTTTCAAGAATTCAAGAAAATTTTGATAAACCATAAAATTTTTGAACCCTGCTAGTAAAAAAGCCTGAGCAATTTTAATGTAATTTAGTCAATACAAGCCCAAATGAACCGCTGTTTGACATGGCTTCTAGCAGTTGTAATATTAAATCCATCGTTGCCCGACAATGGGTATAATCAGGAACATATTTTGAGTAACGAAACGCCAAAACATTGTTAGCCTATGCAACTTGGCTGAAACAAAGATGACGCTGTTTTTTTTCTAAAAATAATTTTGAAAATCTTCAAACTAGAATGTTGAATCATTAAAAGAGCTGTACGAGATTTTTGTAAACAATCGGAAAGTAAGGGACAACCTGCGCATGTGACCTTGGGCTTTTAATGGCCGCCAGTTTCATCGCAGCTTCTACTTAAGTTTCATTGCAGTGTTTTCTTGTCTGTGTCCATCCAATGTGATGGAACTTTTGATATCCATTAAAACTTTCAAATAATCGGCGTTAGAAAAATAGAACAAATCCTCCAACAAAGCTTTGATTACGGACATTGTCGCAGATACTTTGGATTACTATTCTCTGTGTAAAATCGCCATTGGCTGTGTTGTGTTTAGCCTAAACACATGCAATGATTTGACACGCAGCGCCACGCAGAGAGGACGGGTTGTACAGCACCTTTAAATCAAAAGGAAGACGCAATGACCATTTATCTTATCACCTTTTATTAGATTTGATGCCAATCCTGCGCAGCATATTATAACTAAAGATTATTTATTTTCTTCGCAGACTCGAGCAGTTGGTCTTACAAAGAAGCTCAGCGATATAACCGAACAAGTACAACATACGCACGTGGAATCTCATACTTTTGAGATGCTTAAAGATCAAGAATTGAAATCAATGCCAAGGCGTATTGGTGTAAGTATTTCAAGCTTTTGTCAATCTCTTAAGGCTAATTTCCAGTCAGTGGAATTTTCCGAACGGGCGGAATTCTAGACAATAAAAGGTCGCTCAGCCGTATCTCTCTATTCAATTCCAGAGCGACTTTTTTTCTCGCTTACAATAGAAATTCCGAACACTCGGAAAATTCCACTGACTGGAAATTAGCCTTTACAAAACTGTAGAACTCTTTGAATTTGTCATGTTGCCTTGAATTATCCTACCCCTTCCAAATATCAATCAGTTCCTTGCAATAAGTTGATCATGTTTAGGCCTTGTAAGCAAGGTTAACTCTACAAAATTGCTCTAGTTTGCAGAAGAAAATGATATGCAAAAAAGAAACGATGCCATTTTCTAAATAGTTGTTTTAAAACTATTGAGTTTTACGGCTTGTTTGGATTCAGCTAAAAGGCTGTTCCAGTATTTTACTCCTCTGTGTGAAAAACGTCTCTGACCATTTCCACTTTTCGTTAATGACAACTTTAGGTCAGCAGAAGTATTTCGGAGGGAGTGAAGGGAGCCCTGCGAGTTTCTCGAGAAAAATTTCGGTCAAGTATTGAGGAACAAGACCATTTAATGCCTTAAATACCATGATTTTGGTCTCGGAACCAATCAATTCCTCAATGATTTGCCAACCAAGACTTTTAGTAAGGGGCACGGCTGAGGCATCAAAACGACTCAAGGTAGATTTGACTGATTTTAACTCACTAAATTTCACTATCTAAGTTGACACCTTACCCACACAGTGATAATTAATTTAAGGAGTTTGATGATTAACTGAAGGTGAAGTTGCGGTTTTTAGCGCCAAGCGCTGGGACCGCAGAAGTAGAATAGGCCTAATAGAGCCCGCGACCCCTTGTCATGACGCTGAAGTGATGGGGCTCTACCTAGGATCGAACCCGGTCCACCAGACTGTTCTGGCTGCAAAGTGAGAGGATTACACCACTGCGCCACAACACCTTCAAACTAACTAACAAACTACATTCTGGCAAACGTTTTAACCTTTTTACTCAACCGGTAGCTGTCTTAAACATTCCCTTTCTTATTTTTAGGCAATACGAGAAGATGTAGATCGACAGACTGAAAGAGAAAGAGCACTCCAAGCAAGATTTTCAGAGTTAACCTACGAGAAAGAACAACTATTGCATTCATTGAACGTTGATTCGTAAGAAAAATCAGCAGGGCCCTGCCTTGGGATCTGTTTTGTCTGCAAAGAGCCTCTGAAAGGAAGTAAAGGAGAAAAAATCGAAGATCTCTGGGCTTTAACTGCGGTAGCCTTAGGTTAGAGAGCCAATGGTTATAATCTTTAAAAGATAATGAAGGAACTTATCTTGTTGGTACCCTCTCCGTAGATAAATGTATGAAATGAAATGGAACCAATTACCTAGGGCATGCTTCGGTATTTGTGCGACGCGACGTTCAATGTTAGACTGTAAACCCCGCAAATGGGAACACATGTCTACGTCAGTCAAAACACCAAACCAAGTTCTTTTTTCTGCCTGGCAAAATGTTCATAAATGCTTCTGTAGTAGTGTATGAAAACTTTTTAGCTTTCAATAATCACGAAGAATAACGTTATATTGTCGTTTTCTTTGCCTTATTGCTAGACTTATTACATGAAGTTTCTTGTTTCCCTTTGCGCTTTGACTTGATGATGGCGCTTCGGTCAACAAAAACAACAATTCAACTCATGAGATGAGCGTAACTTGAGGGTCCTTATCAGTGATAAGTGGTCCTTATGGAGTGAGGCTTCCTCTCTCATTGGCAGCTGCAACTACGATGAAACTTTTACCCTGCCTGCTTTTCAAGATATTGTGTTAAACTGGTCTGTCTTGACACATCTAAAACCACCAAGGGCAGAATGTCTAACAATAGCATATGTTATCGACAACAATCGACAGTCCAGTATAAAGCAATTAAGGACTGCAGACAAAGGGGTTTCTCGGCCTGGTCAAGCTTTTTAAACTAATCATTCTGCAAAGGATGCCTCGATAACAGGGTAGCAAACATGTAACTCTGGTAAATGTGAGAGCTTTCACGAATTCCCCCATGGACATCATCAATTCACGAATTCACGTCCACAAAAGTGCGTTTTCACGTTCACGGCCGAACCTCAATTCACGAAATCACGTCACAAAATTTGCCAATTCACGTTTTCACGGTCCAAAAATGATCAAATCCAGCTTCACAAAAAAACCTATTGGGGGGGCCACTAGCAACAGGGTAATCGTGCACCCGGAAAGGATCTTATCAGGGAGAGAGCTTTATTCTCACTAACTTTTCAATGAGATGAGATGATGTCCAATCTCACTGACGAGAACACACAACATTTCTCTCACCGACACATTTCCAGTGAGAAAATCAATGAGATTGCTGAGATGGATACCATAACGTTTTGATATTTATCTCACAAACTTTCTCACTGCACAGTCTCACATGTGTGTCGATATATTTCGAAATGAAATGACACTCTTTGACACCTGACACCCTGTGGATTGGATTGGAAACGAGGCAGCAGTCCTCGGTGACAACATCACAAAGGCTTCATTTGTTGTGAGGTCGTTTTGTTGATGATGTGAGGTCTGCGATTTGCAACTTTGTTACCGGTTTATAATCACATTAAAGATTTTGAAGAACAGAATCTGATGGATCTATTGGAATGTACAAGACTGCGAATTAACCAAACGATATTTTGGTGTGTTGCATGGAGGAAAGACTTGCAATGAATGATTTATTTGTTAGGCCGACAGGCAGCAAGAGCGGTCTACCATGAATCTCAACTCTTCTCATCATAATGCTCCCCTTCCTAATGGCCATATAATGCTAAATGGTTCTGGAAATGGCATCAAACGAAGACTTAGCAGCTTCAGTAAAATAAATTCAGATATCGATGCTAAGAAATGTCGGAAATGCGGACACACATCGTCAATCAAGCGTGCTGGCCCCTTTTTGCTGGGTCCAAGACTTGGAAATTCGCCAGTGCGAAGTATCGTTCAATGCCTTGCACGGAAAGAAGATACAAATGATTTTTATTCGATAAAGCTATTAACATTAGAAGAACCAGGCAAAGAGACACAAGATGGTAAACAGGGGAAGATGTTACTTCACACGGAGTATTCGTTGTTGTCGCTTTTGCATGATCAAGGTGGAGTTGTTCATCATCATGGAATGTTCCAAGACGAAATCTTAGATGACAATGAACAGGAAGCACCCAGGACTAAAGACGACCAACAGTCTGTCATAACAATGCCAAGAATTCGCAGGAGATTATGTCTGGTTTTGGATTGTTTGAGTGCTCATGATTATGGCAACTCCACAGCAGACCTTATCAATCTACAACATTATGTCATCAGAGAGAAAAAGTTATCAGAAAGGGAAGCAGTTGTTATCTTTCATGATATTGTGAAGGTTGTCGAAAGTTTGCATAAGGTGAGCACAGCCTGTAAAGTTGAAAATTATATTTCCATCTCCCTAAAAACTTGCATATCAGAATGAATTAATGAATTAAATTCTACTCTTCGGCAAAGATCACCATGATGAGGATGTTGAGCAAGCCCGAGTAGAAATTAGGAGAGCGAGGCTGGGGGGAATGACTTGTGGATGGATGGGGGTCTGCTGCCTGGTTTTTAAGAAAGGTAACCACTTCTAATTACCGAAACTTGAATTGGTACCCATTTTTGTGATGAATTTTGGCATAAAACTGCCTATTTTAAATTATTTGTGCGAATTTCAGCAAAACCCCACCCATATTTATGGAAAATCTGCTGAGAAAGGACTGTTCTGGTTTAGGAAATTTGGGCTCGAAAACCCACCTACATATAGGCGGCACATACCTATACCCTGAACATGTTATGCCCCCCCCCCTCTGGGGGCAGAGGCCACTATATCTCACTGTTTCACTGGATTGTTTATCCATTGTACATCTTGAATACCCGATTGCTTCATTGGGTGTGCAAGTGCCGCATTTTCTTTGCACGCAAGCAAAGGGGGGCAAATAACTAAAAAATACCTCATCTGCCATGGAGATTGTCACTTTTTCATGGAAAGTCCTTAACAATTGTTCATTCTCATAAAAATGTCATCCAATGTTTGGAGGACTCATTGTCCCTTGCTGATGAAGACCAGAAAACACTTTTCCAACCGCAAAGTGACAACATGCTCTAGGTATACAAGTCTCCTACCTGTATTAATCACATGTCCTCGAACCACCCCCCCCCCCAACTGTTTTGAACGCCTCACAAAAATATGTTCAAGTGAGAATGAAAATTCAGGACAACAGCTGCAGACACTCCTTGAAGAAAGCAAACTTCCATGATACTCTCTTGCTCTCCTTGATCTGTATCATTTATTCTACCAACATAATTTCTTGTGCATAATCTCCTTTTATACTAATTTTCTTTCAGAAAAATATTGTACATAGAGACCTCAAGCTTGGGAACATTGTCCTAAACAGAAGGTAATTCAAATTTGATTGTAGTAAATAAAAGCACCTCAAGGAATGTTTTGATTACAAAATTTGTTTACTGATGTGAACTTAAAGGGGCAGTCATCTATTCAGTCTTTGTAGCTCTTTTGGCTACAGCAACCAAAATAGGTAAACCCCCAAAAAGATATCTTATAACCTGCCTCACAAATAAATACAGTAGGTGGATGAAGTTTGGGCTCAAACTATATAATGAATTGCGAATTGCAGAGAGACCCAGGAGAAGAAGGCAAGCCTCCCTGTCTAGCATGCCATTTTGGGTTTGAGGCAATGCTTTACACTGGCTCAGGGACCGCGCAGCGGTTTCAAAGTGGGGGGGCTGAGCGGCAAGCGAAGCGAGCCGTAATGGGGGTGGAAAATTTTTTGACACCACGCCCTTCACAACGTCGGAAAATGCCCCTTTCAAAGAAGACTTGCCTCTTTATGTCCATATTTATATATAGTTCGGTTCAGAAATGATTTAATTATTATGAAAAGAGACATCCAGCGAAAGTTTCTTCTGAAAAAAAAAATTACTACTTAAAATCTGTCAGAGCAAACTTTCCAAAGTTGCGATGCTTAGTCATTTTTAACGAAATCGTTAGCAATTTTCAAGAGGGACAAGAGGGACATCGTGTCTACTCGTTGTTTATGAAAGTTCGATATCGCTAACTCGGTTGAATCTTGCTTGCTTCATGTTTAAACGAAGCCAGGTTTTGAGGCGTCTAGCCATTGACAAAGATCTCTCAGCAGATGCAGCATATCATGTTTTACGTTATACTAAATATACCACGGTTGCCTGGTTGACACATAAATTTGTGTATGAGTGGTTTTTCTTTGTTACCATTGATTTATTTGAATGAAAAAAATTGAAATCTCTGAAAAAAATGGGGGGGGGGCTTTAGCCCCCCCTAGCCTAATAGCTGCGCGGTCCCTGCACTGGCTCATGTACGAAAATACAAGGCCGGGTAATAGCCATGTACTGTATAAGCCTTGTACAGTAGTTATAGCCTTGTAACCTTGTTCTAGCCTAGAAAAGCTGCTTGTGGAAACCTTGTTTTAGACTCTGATTGTAACTTGGAAACTTACTGCTAGCCTTGTAATTTTCTTCAAAGGTTAGGAAAAGGTCACTACACATATCCCCGTTAGCCTTGTGTTTTTGAATAACTGATATTAATTTTTCTCATTTTTTAGGACAAAAAAGATAACAATTACAAACTTTTGCCTTGGCAAACACCTGATCAGAGATGATGATTTACTGAGAGATCAACGTGGAAGCCCTGCTTATATCAGCCCTGATGTTCTCAGTGGTAATTGAGTACACTTTGTTTTTCTTGAGTCATATTTTGACCACACTATTTGAGATATCTAAAATTCAATAAGACATACTTCAAGATCACCAGAAGGTTTCCTAAAGTACTGGGGGCCACACAGCTTCCACTCAATTTTTCCTTCTGAACATCTTTCTATAGTACCTACAATATTTTGTTCAGAATGGATGACGTTTTGATAAATAAGTAGTGGGAAAAGGTGGAAGCTATGCAAAGGTCTAGAATCTTTACTGTTTTACTTTTCAACAGTGCAGCAATTTTGTAATGCAACTCCCTTAACTACTCAATATTGTCTTCATTACTATTAACCTACTGCAACTCCTTTCTTTAATGTATCCTTGCTATATGTGGGGGCCTTTGG
>REGL01000521.1:62997-87712 GCA_004194395.1 Aurelia aurita complex sp. Pacific | reverse complement strand
TCGAAACCCGAAATTGCACTTCGGAACGCAAAATTTCAATTTTCGGTAATAATCTTCGACTATTTCCGACATTTTCATTCTCAGTGACACTCTGTGCATCGTTTCAAGCATTCGGAAGCTGGTTTTTCGATCTCAGCTAACTAAAAGGGAATTTATGACTTCGAAAACCCGAAAACATTGGAATTTTTGAAAGAAGTCCCGAAACCCGAGCATCAAAATTGGCCAAACCCGCAACCCGTGGCGCATCTCAAAACCCGAAAACCTGCACGATTTAGACGTAAAACCCGAAACCCGAGGGCTAAAATTGGTCAAACCCGCAACCCGTGAAACCCCAAAGCCCCCCTCCTATATCCTTCTGAGCGCTTTTTAAGATTTCTGCTATATTTGTTCATTTGTCCAATTATTTGTTCATTTATTCATTCGTTCATTGACACAGTCATTCATTCATTCATATCCAAGCACAACATAATTTGCCAACAAGAAGAATACGTTGCATTTTTGCCCTTTTGTGCTTTACCAAATGTAAAATGTTAGTTGGCTCTTTGATTGGCTGTAATTTCAAACTCACTGCATTCTCCTTTCCTAACAATTTTATGTTATGATTTGCTGGCAGGCGCGTCGGAAGTGGGGCGCTGGGGGCTTCAGCGCCCCCCCCCCCCAATAATTTGCTGAAGTTGGTTCATTTTTGCAAGTAAAAAAGGCTGTGAAAGCCCATCTTGTGGAAAGGAAGATTCAAACTTATCTATATTCAAGGAAGTTATTAGAATTTATCAAGCTATCATCTTTAAATTCAACGATCCAAATAATAATCTATACCCTCGTGAAATTGAAGTCCTATTTTTCAAAATTTTCCCGGAAAGACCCCCATCAGAATTGATCTTTTGTTTTTTTGAATGGCCAATTCTCCAAAAATGGGGCGTTTTCCAACGATCTAAAGGGCATGGCCATGGAACATTTTCCTGGGGGCAAGCCCCTGGACCCCCACTTTCCATCGCTCAGCTGGCATGAAGTTTCAGCCCCCCCCCCCCCAATTTGAATTTCGTTCCAACGGGCCTGGCTGGGACCAAGTTTGAGATGAAATAGTTCTCTCGTCAGTCACATACCGGGTGAGTCAGAAAGAAGAATCCCCGTTTGAAAGGTCACGGCTCCCTGGATATCAAGACAATGATATCGGTAAATATATAGTTTAATGGTAGAAATGTTCAAATCTACTATAAAATTTGCCTGACTGAAATCGGTCACTCCATTCTGAAATTATGAGGGATTTTCTCGAGAAAGCCTGTTCAAAAAACCTTAAAAACGTGCCCAAATTCATGAACAAATTTCCCTTACATTTCTGCCTTACAATGGCCTTACAGCAATGACTTGTGGACGCTTTAGCACGTGCTATCCATTTGGGAGGATGAACAAGTCCTCCCCCTGGTATTGATGACCTTTTCAAGGGGATTCCATTCTCCCAAGAGGACAAAATACATGAATTTATTTGAGTGTCATCAATTTTAGGAAGGAGAATGTGCTCATTGTTTTCATTCGTTTTTGCAGGTTTTTGGAAGGGCCTTTCTGCAGCAAGTCACCCATATCAACGGGAAGGAATGTCGGATTAAGGCCGGGTAAATTACTGAACCTAATTGAACATATTGGCAATAAAATGAGACAGTTTTCAATATTATTGCTTTTATATTCATAGAGCACTGGCCTCCCAAGCGGGATCCTTTTTTCTGACTCACCCGGTACCTTTTTTGAGCAACTCAAATATTGCATTGTAGGTGCTCCATATTCTGGCAAGGCAAGTGATATGTGGGCTCTTGGAGTTGTACTGTTTACTATGTTGTATGGACAATTCCCATTCTATGACAGTGTCCCACATGAACTGTTCAGAAAGATCAAAGCTGCAGATTTCAAGATACCCAGGTGAGTTTTTGATAACACAGACATTGGCATGCTTTTGTTGTATATCATGGCCTTTTTCAGCATATTAACCTGGAACCACGGCCCCCAGCATTTGAATAAAGAAAAAAAATTAGATGGCTCCAGGCAACCCCAACCGTGGTCTTTTTAAAAATGAAAATGAAGGAAAATTTTCGCGGGAAGAAACTTTCATGTTTATGGCTAAAATTAGCGACACTTTATTCCTCAAAATTTCCTGAAATGTGAAATTCATAAAAGTTTATTACAGAGAAAGTTGCTAGAATATAGAATTAAATGTTCATATAGCAAACTATTGATATTTTTCTTACCATTTTTGTACAGGGTGTCCCAGAAAAATATTTTGGCGTTTGATTAAATATTAAAAATCAACGATAAAATGTACAGGCTCCTTGTTCGATAACCCTGTTCCTAAGATTTTAAAGCAATTTTTGACGCCAGAATCTTGCGAATCCACTAAGAACTAACGGAGTTACAAGCTAAGTTCAAGTTTATGCAAAAGCTAAAACCAGACGCCCCTAACTGACTAGTTTTTCAAAAAGACGTTCCAAAATCGAGGTAAAAGAAGACTGTCAAATGTTTTAACTCTCGTTGATATCAGAGCAACCAAATAGGACTTCAAAAATGATTTAATTCTTGTAATCGTTGCCGAAATTTACTTAAGGATGCAAGTATCCAAAAACATGGAATGAAAACTTAACCGATGAGAGACGGGGCCATTCCAAATTGTGCTCAACAGGATTCCTCCAAGCATCAATAACCTTGATTCAATGTTAGAGAAAGCTAGTTTATCGAAAGTGCTTTTTAAATTCCATTTGATTTGCTTTGAATAATCGAAAATCTACTTTCACAAAATATGCAATTTAGGGGCGTCTAGTTTCAGCTTCCGCACAAACTTGAACTTCAAGAGCTCATAACTCCGTGAATATTTAGCCGATTTGCTATTTTCTGGTGTCTAAAATTAATTTGAAATCTCAGCAGTATGCTTATTTTACCATGGAGCCAGTTCAGTATTTCGTTATTTTTTAATAATTAATCAAACATCGAAAAAATTTTTGGGACACCCTGTATGTCTTGATATGACCTTGTTTGACAACAACCCTTTTGAGCTATGCTACCAACGAGAATAGGTATGGAAAATTCGAAAGATTCATTGAAGAGTTGACGAACATTTGAGTCATAACAAATTTGATAAGAGCCCTAATTCACGAAATTTTTTTCCCGCGAAAGTTCCTTGCCCCAGAGACAGAACTCACCATTGCTTTATTATGCATGCTTTGAGAAAAGCTTAAAATCGTTGGGATATGGTACCAGCAGAGGTGGTTTGCTCATCTTCAGTAATATGTCACTTGGCCACTTCGAGATGTTCAGGATCGTCTAAAATCCTGCTAAAATCGATGCTGTTATGAAATTTTTTTATGAACTCTTTGCAAGTGCTGCACCATTTCAGTCTCAAATCTTTTCCGAAAAAGCTTGAACTGTGAATGCCTTTGAAAATATTTCTGGTTGAGGATTTATTGTCAACGTTTTTAGTTTTCCATCGCAAGCTTTTCGTATTTTTTATTCAGAAAATGATATTTTCCTTCTCCTGGCTAAACCCTTCGTACTTTCATTGCTTTTCGGTTCGTGTGGAAACAACATATCATTTTCATATTTTTCATTTACGTTTCATTACAGCGACGGTCGAGTGACAGAAGAAACGGCAAGTTTGATCAAAGGCCTCCTTGTCCTTAGTCCACGAAAACGCATAACTGCAAGTGAGATTTTGATTACGCTGGAAAGAACCATGAATATGTGGTAGGTTTTAATTTCTCTATGGAGTACGGTAAATCCCCGCATGTAAAGAACCTACTTTTTTGAGAGCCAGGCTGAAATAAGCTCTTATTCCTAAGGTACTAAGACAAATTTCAAGGGATCGTAGGCCGTTTTATAACCTTCACCAAAGATGTTCAGGACGTTCAGCCCTATTATTTGTTTTGGCAAAGTTATGATGTACCTAATGACCAATTCTAAGCTTACAAACAGCAGAGGAGGAAACTCAAACTTCAACAGCCAACTGGTGGGACCAACATTAACTTAATAACGACAATCCAAAATCAACTTTGCTGCCTCTGCTAGAAGAGCATATTTTTCATCAAACTGAAACAGAGATGCTTAAGTACGCAGGGCATAATTTAGGAAAAATAGCCTCTACGTCCTTCAGAACGTCTCCCATTTCTTTCTGAAATTCATTTTTCTGAAGCCTGTCGAAATTCGTCAACAAACAGGGACCGATTTTGATCAGCTGATTTGATCAGCTGCAGTACAACGACACAATTATCATATCACCCTGGGAATATGCAACTCAGATTGAATACATCCAAACAATCCCCATGTGGTGTGGTATTAGAATTTTCTCCACAGAAAGTTTGTTTCGTCATTGAGATTTATTTGCATGCAGTGGGAATTTCGATCTGATATGCAAATTCGCAAGCTAGACTAATCCGGCATTGGTTCCAAATCTTTAAAAAGGCTGGCGTGAAATTCAGTGACCTATCTCTTTGATTTGAATCACTTTAAAGAAACTTTAGCTATTTCTCTATAATTCTACCGTTGGACTTTTCTGAAGTCTTCAATATTTTCAGAATTAGAGTGTTTTTCTTCTTTTTAAAGAATTCAAGTAAAATTTTCAAAAAAACTTAAGACCATCGTAATTTCTAAACTGTTTTACACAACATGAAATAATTTACAAGAAAACCACAGTTTATGGATGTCTACAATATGGTTTCAAGCAAACGTCTGTCACGCTTCTGGTTTATGATTTAGAATAATTTGATGACGTCACATCCTTAAATGAGTTGAAACGTAAGATACGCTGTAATTTTGAAAAATATTCAAAAAACTTCTGAAAAGTCCAACGATAGAATCATAGAAAAAGATCTAAAGTTTCTTTCAAGCTACTTAATCAGAAGAAATAGGTAATTAAATTTTACACCCATCTTTTTACGCCGAGTTAAAGATTTGGAACCTATGCTGACTAATGCAAAACGTATTCGTTATTGGCTCTAACTGGTCAAATCGATCCCATGTTTTGATGAATTTTGACGGGTTTTACCAAGGCTGCCACTCGTAGGGGAAATCCCCTACGGTAGGGGAAATGAAGATTTTGTAGGGGGTAGGGGAAACCTACGGGGAAATGACAAAAAAGTAGGGGAAACGTAGGGGATTTGCAACGACAGTCAATCGAAAATAGAAAAACTACGAATTTGCAGCAAAAATGGAGAATATCACAACTAAACTTGAATCTAAATTATAATCAAGCAGTCAATTGCTCAATTACTCAAAAAAGTCCTGCAAAGGTTGAAGGGAAATGTTCGTTTGATCTCAATGGCCCTCAATATGACAGAGAGTGAGCTTTTTAACTTTTATTGGCATTTACTCTTGAGAATGTTCTCTCAACTATAGTATAGCTGTGCTCTGACGATCTAAGGGGTACTCAGGTATGTTTAGAATAGGGGTGCTCATGCTGGGGTACAATGCATCAACCCAAAAGATAATTTCTGGCATGAAAATAGACCCCAAAAAAGTAATTTTTCCGACCTTACATGCCGGAAAGTTTTGAAGTCAGAAAAGCGCCCTGTAGATTACTTGGATATTTATGTTTATCTATTTTAGTAATGTTGCTCAATTCTACGTTTGCTTCTAAACTACATTTTTCCAGATTTATTTTGCAATTTCCCACATTTGAGAGACCCAAAAAAGTAAGCCAGAATTTAAAACTGGTGAAAAGTTTTACTCCAAAGCATGAAAATCTGACCGAAAAACGACCCGATCTAACAGAATATCCCCCTTTGGCATGTTTTGACAACCTGCTCTAGAAAAATTGCCTTATTCTGATACCGCATGCTAGAAAAATTGGTAAAAACTATACTCTGAAAAACGGCACATCCCTGTTGGACAAATATACCAAGTAGCTATAGAGTAGGGGAAAATCTGGATTTTGTAGGGGGAAATAGGTTATTTGTAGGGGAATCGTAGGGGAAAGTTTGTCATGGCCGTAGGGGAAAGTAGGGGGATTGAGCATGCGCTGTAGGGGAAACCGGCAACCTCAGCGTGGCAGCCCTGGGTTTTACATATGTCTTGTTTCACTAAATCCTTATTTTCAGCAATTTGCCATGTCGTTGAAAATTGCAACTAATGACAGGGATGGATTTTGATTTTGTTGAAAGTCTCTTTCACGAGTAAAAGGTTTTCTCGGTTCACTTTTTTTTTGTCACCCAGTGTATTGCAATCCTAGTAGTGTCGCCCATTATGGCCATGCCGTCGCGAAGTTCTGAGTTAGATCCTAAAAGAGCAATTGATCAAAAAACTAAATGACCAGGTTATATCACCAACTAATGGAGAAAAATAATACAGAGTATTGACTTTTTACGTAAACTCTTTATACTGATTTTAGGAGATTTTAAAGAAGGGGGTAAAAGCGTCGTTTTCTTCAAGCGTCGCGCATTAAGGCCGCAGGACCGCCGGCCATAATGGGCGACGCTATTCTATGGTTTTCTTGATATTTTCTACCATAATGCTGCGTGATTTTGAAAATAATGAAGATGTCGAACACTTTCTCAAAGATGTTTGATTCTTCTGTTTCATTGTTCAGGTTTTCATCAGCTGCTATGGCCTCGGAAGTCCAAGTTGTTCCTGATGTTGACGAACAAGAAACAAAAAAAGAAACCAAAACGACATCATCATCATCATCATCGTCGTCGTCGTCGTCGTCATCGTCATCGAGCAGTCAAGGTTTGGAAGCAAAACTTAAAAGGTTACAAAACACTATTCTTCCCCGCCCTGAGAGCCCCCCTATTTTCTCAAGTGCTACCACAACACAAACAGTGCAAAGACAACCTGTTATAAGGCGTTTGAGTCATGATGCTAGGCCATTAACAGCAGCCGAGGCCCTTGCACACCGTGGCTTGTTTACAACTTGAAACGAGGCCTCCGCTATGTTCCTTTTTAACTTAATGGAATTGGCCTTAGCATATCGTGGTTTGTTTTCAACTTGAAGCGAGGCCTCCACTATGTTCCTTTTTAACTAATGGAATTGGCCTTAGCATATCGTGGTTTGTTTTCATCTGCAAATGAAGTAGCGAAGGGCCTTCCTACAGCAGTTTGTTTTCAGCGTGAATAGAAGTGTCTCAGCTTGCCGTCTCTTGTTGACAACTTAAAACGAAATACCAATTCCTTAGCCTACCTGTATTTTCTTTTCAAGTTAACACAGGGTAACGAGGCATTGGCCTTCTTGGGTGTTTTCAACTTCAAACGAAGGAGCGAAGCCTTGACCTACAGCAGTGTTTTCAACATAAGTAGAATTGCCTTAACATATGACCTTGTTTTCAACTTAAAGTGAAGTACAGATGTCTTAGCCTACCTGGGTTTGTTTTCAACATCAAACGAAGTACCAAGGCCTTGCCTACAGAAATTTTTCAAGTTGAATAGAACTGTCTTAGACTATTGCCTTGTTTACAACTTAGATGAAAATGTATTGCGGATGCTTTGGTCTGCTATACCGTAGCTTTTTTCAACCTAAGGTTTGTTTATTTGTCCGATTATTTTGTATAATTCATGCACATATGATTTTTTAACGAGCGGCCCTTTTGATGGATACGAACATAGATATTCAGTAACTGAAGTTGTTGAAAATAGCCAGATTGTGGCATGCGTTATTCCCACATACAGTTACAGTAAGATAGTCTTCAATTGGTGATCGATCTTTGATTTTGTCGGCAAGCAGCTATTCATGGCTTGAGATTAGAGTACCATAAACAGCCCACCTCTCTTTTAACCCTCCCCCCTCTAGGCTTGATAGACATTTTAACATTTTAAGGTTAAGAATATCGAAGTGTGTATGGAATAATTTTTTGGGAAAGAAAAAGTGTTGTAGTTTTACATGCTTAGAATTTCAAATAATAAGAGATTGGGTTCTCACATGAATAGGAATGACCATGATGGGAAAAGGGGGACCTGGTAAATTGGTAATGAATTTAGGAATGCGGTTCGTAACGGATACGATCGATTGAAAAGAGCTTTTACCTTTGAAAGTGCTTCATTTTTGAATTAGTCTTTGATGTCAAGAAAGCCGAAGGGTGTACGAAAGTTCAAACCGAAAGCTATATTTTTTCATGACAGCACAACAAGGGCAGATTTTATATTTCAATGGCAGCAGTTGCGTTTGATTGATACCTCAATTCAAAGCGATTACCGACTGCAGACAAAGGAAATTATCTCAACCAATAATTCAAAACAAACAACGCTGCAAAAGTTTCTCCGAAACTAGCAGGGCAGGGCAGAAAGAGTTATATGCTTATAGCGAAAGAAGAAGGGCAAATCTAAAGTTCTGTTTGGTGGATTTGTTTATTTGATTCAGGAGCTTGTTGTAATCGTGTCATGTAAGCCTAGACTGACTACAATGAGTCCCAGTAATCGCTATTCAAAACGAGGCTATTACACCAGACCGAGACCGCTCATACTGGGACTCATATTATTACGGCAATATTTTTGGACTGACTTTTTTCACTTTTGAACGCCCTTGTGAACGAGGCTGCTATACACAGTCATGTACAAAGTATGCAACAAATACAACGCCATTAGAATTTCTGCTAATTCGATTGATCGATGTTGACCAACGGAAACTCGAAGCTCAAAGCAGAGTTTCAAGCAGCTTGGCCGGACAGAACAAAGTCTTACGATGAAGAATACCATGAAAACAGTTGGCGACAATATCAAATCTTGTACGTAGGTACTATTTTGCTGCTTTCGCTAAGCATTAACTGATTCATTGTGAAGTTTTCAAATCAATGTGTTTCATTTGAAAACTACAAATGTTTGTGCTTTTTTTTCTGCCTAGGCCCTTATCGAAACGAGGCAGGCATAGTCATTTCAAAATAATGGCGTTTGATTATGAGTCTTGGTTAGGAGCGTCCGGAAGTATTTCAATAGCGATAACTACGACCATATCATCAGTCTAATGTAAGCCCTAAACACGCGAAAATCCTTTCTGCTCGGCTTGTGAATCAAACAAACAAAATCCGCCAGACAGAAATTTAGATTTGCTCTTCTCCTTTCGTTATAAGCACGTAACGTCTCTTAAAGACCATCTTTCGCTTGCACAAGGTGATAGTCTGCCCTACTGGTTTCGGAGAAGCTTTTGCGCCCTTGTTTGTTTTGTCTGCAGTCGCTAATCGCTTTGAATTTAGAAGTCAGTCAAACGCAATTGTTGCTATTATATTACAAAATTTGCCCTCGTTTGACAACACATTAATCGAGTTTTTATTAAATCTAAAAAATGTAAAGGGAACAAAATACTTGAGTTCGTTTGATGGACTCTAATAATTATTTTTTGCAACTAATTAGCTCGTGTACGAGTATTTGTAAATGTATCTACATTATAATTAGGGCTCTTGTGTGACTTGAGTCCTTGGTTTGCACTTCATAGTGCTCTAGGTTCTTTTATTTTTGCACGTCAGGGCTATGTCTTTCGGAGGATGGGGCAACCTGATGACAATCATTTTGTATTTATTCATTTCATCGACATCCCAAGTCATTAATTAATTGACAAATTCATTTGTTACGACACATGGTTTAAGCCCTATTGTGTTCTTGCCTTTTAATCGCTGCATGCCTCTTTATCATGTGCTAATGGGAAAGATGGCGGCTAACTGCAGCGATATTTGGCCTAAATTCTCCGAATTTTTAACGAATGTACAGCTGTTGCGAACAACAAAATGTGGGAAAATATTGATAGTTCGAGGCAGCAGTTGGTAAGTTTGCTTTCCACCATAAATTATACAAACCCGGAATTGGCCTTTAAAAAAGCGTTGATAAATAATTGACTTTAACATATTGCTAATTTTCGAATGCTTTGAATCAAGGGGTCCCAATGCCTAAGTCCCTAGTGTACAGAATGAGAGCACAATCAAAACAGAACTAAAGGGATAGATGACTGTTGGGAACTGAGTTCGGGTATGTCTTTCATTGTTTTGTTAGGTTAATCGCCAGCTGCATTTCAGCATATCGGGACAGCCGTCAACTGTTTAGAAATGTTGGTGTAAGTTATTGTTACATTATCCTTTCGAGTCACTCGCTTGGAATGAATTTTAGGTACTCAACGGTAATTCTACCGTGGAAGGAAATTTTCGATATCTTTATTATTTCGAAAATTACAGTGCTTTTTATTCTTGAATTAGCATAAGTTGCAAATCTTTGACAAGGCTGGTGTACAATTCTGTAACCTATTTCTTTGAAATGAATGGAAACTTTCGCTATTTTGCTATGGTTCTTCCATCGGACTTTTCTGAATCTTCAGTTTTTTCCGAATTCGAGGATACCTTTCTCTTTAAAAATTTAAGCTTCAAACCATGGTAACTTCTAAACTTTTTGAGAAAACAGAGTTTAATTTTCCAAAAAAACCATAGTTTATGAATGACTACAATATGGTATCAAGCAAAAGTCTGTCTGTCACTCTTATGGTTTATGATTTAGAAATTTGATGACGTCACATCCTCGAATGAGTTGAAACGCACAATACGCTGCAATTTAGGAAAATATTGAAGCTTTCTGAAATGTCAACGGTAGAATTGTTGCAAACTAGCAAAAGTTTTTTTCAAGCCATGAAATTTAAAGAAATAGGTCTTAGAATTTTACACCAACCTTCATAAAGATTGGAACCTATACTCTTGCTCGATGTGGCTATCATTGCATATTGCATATAGGACATTAATATCGTACATAAATAGGCTGTATATAGAATGGGGTCATAGGAAGCCCTTACTATGATGTGCAAATCTTGGGCTTAGGGGTTTTGTATCAAATCTAAAGTATTGTCGTGTGATGTGTGTATTACTTCCTTGACGGTAAATAGACATGTGTGACTACGGGGCAGCATTCTCCAAGGCAATGGATCTTGTCGAGTTAAGGTCGCTATGTTGTGATCGAGACTACGTTCAAATGATACCGGGACAATTTGAAAATGATACAAATTTAAACGGTACCAATCTCTTTGAAATCCCTGTGACGAAGAGGCTGGATCTTGACGACAAAGAAATTCATCTAGGCCTAAATAATCCATCAGCATCGTTGCAAAAACGTTGAAAAATGCTTGGCTTTCATCGCTTTTGAAGGGTTCACACGACGCCACCGTTTCAAATTGTAACAATAATGATAATAACAATGTTTGTACAGGGTAACCTCTTCGACACGCTAAGTGCTGTTATCAATGAGGGCGCTGTATCTAAAACTACGATATATTACAATAAAATTTGACGAAAAAATTCAGTAATTAGGTTAAATTGTGTTCACTTCTAGAAGCATAATTTATTTTCAGTTGTCCAAATAAAATCGTTTCAGTTATCTTTAAAAAGAAGGAATGAGTCCAATTGGCAAAGGCTGCCTGGAACTTCGTTGTACATCTTGGAACCTTGAAACCAAAAACCCTTTTTTCCTGTTTCTGTTTTAACTCTTTTGGGATTCGAGCTGCACATTTATTCTTACAGTTGTTCTGATTATGATACAAGGGTTCAAGACATGTGTTCATAATCTTATCTTCTATGAATGTTAGTGCTGGTGAGTTCATAATCTTAACTTCTATGGATGTTAGTGCTGCTGAGAGCTCCGCTCAAATTCTGCTATTTTCACATTCTTCTGGCCAAATGTCTCTGTTATCCTTCCTGCTCAATTATTTTACGTGCAGTGTCTCTGTTCATTTTTATGAGCTGCCAAACGTAATTCGATAAATTCTTCAAAAATTGCAGCTGCCTACGTATGCAGGTATGTTTCTTCAGTTTTCTCTATTCTACGAAATTTAGCAAACCATGGGAAACTTTAGGCCAAATTTTACAAAGCTCGTGAACATTTATAATTTCAAACTTAAATTTTTCCCCAAATACCATAGTTTTTTATCAAAAAGTCAAGCCATTGCGTTGCTAACTCCATACAGGTCCATTTCGTACCATTGAGGAATACTGCCTGAGTATCTTTGTACAAAATTAAACAAGATAATTTTTGATACACTTCTACGATTAGCAGTTGATTATTATGATAATCAATGATAACTTATGATTTAGATGTGATAGTGTTTAAGAGTATGGTGTATTGTAAACACAGCTAATCTATTTTCACAGTCCTGTAAGAGGATCTAGGGAACTTTACTACAAGGCGAAAGAAGGCACACCTAGTAACAATAGGGTCATTGCAATATGGTCTTAGTTTTGGCCACGACTGATGGGCGATTCTGAAACGTGAAGAATGTCTTAAATCAATTAGGACACCTTGCTTATAAGAAGACCTGCTTGAGAACCATGACTTTATGAATCAACAGCCACAACAACTACTACGAACATGCTGCAAATGGGCCTAGTAGAATCGAAAGGTTCGAGGAAAATTCAAAGCACACATGAATAAACACTAAAGTGAGCTTTTTTTCAGCAATTAATTTTGAGTTTGCCGGTAGTATTTCTACATTGAGGCATTGGACCCCTAGTTCAACGTCCCTTTTGAAGGACCGCGAGGTGAGCTGTGAGGTCAAGCCTCCGAGAGGTCACCCATCTGGAGTTTGACCTCACTTGACCGAGCTTAACTTCAGTCACCTGTCGGTCACTCACCCCGCACCCCGATAGCGTTCTAATTGATTTAAAACATCCTTCATGTGTCAGAATCGCCCATGCACAACTGTAGTAACAATAGTGATGCCTAGGACGAGAACCCATAGGTTCCAAATCTTTGAATCGGTATAAAAAGTTGGGTGTGACATTGTGAAACCCATTCCTTTTAATTGAATGGCTTGAAAGAATCTTTAGATACTTATCAATAATTATACCATTGGAGATGTCAGAAATCTCTAATACTTTTCGAAATTACCGCGTATCTGATATTTCAACCCATTTAAGGTAACGATGTCATAAAATTTCTAAAATCGTAAACCAGATTAGTGACAGAGCTTGCTTGATGCTATGTCGTAGACATTGACAAACTAAAAGCTTTTCCTTGAACACCATTTGATGGCTCATCAGAAAGTTGTTCTTGAATCCTTCAAAAGAAAAAAAACACTCTAATTCTGAATATATTGAGGATATCAGAAAAATCAAATGGTAGAAACATAGCGAAATAGTTAGCTGACGTTGGTTTGAAGCCATTCAGTTCAAAGAAATTGTTCATAGAATCCTACACCAATTTTTTTCAAAGATTTGAACATATACAATCTTGACCAAAATACTTGGGGCAAGTCACAAAATCGCACTAGTTCGGTCTTTGATTACGTGCCCCCCGCTCCCCCCGTTTCAATGTTGCTTGAATCAAACGCCATTTGACCTTCTCAACGTTGAATTAAGGGGAAGGGGGTCAGGAGGCTCTAAACGTATGTTTTCGCTGCGATATTTTAGGAAACATCATGAAAATTTTTTACTATGTCCCAGCTTCTTTTGGCCAGGATTGTATGCTGGACGAACATCATAGTGATAATATAACTCAAAACATTTGCGCCAAATCGAAATTATTGTTTGGCTCCCTACGGAGTTTGGTGACGTAAAGCCCTAGAATTATGCGCAAGTTCCGATTCCTACTTCATTTTGAAGATTAAATTCTCAGCTTGACAAACATTTAATATGTAAACAGGTCCAATTTTTCATTTGCTAGAATACTTTTCTCCGACTTATCTAGCGTTCTACTGATTCCTATTAGTTTTGAACAGATACTCAATGTTGAAAATGTGGAAAAATTATGACTTAACTCTGCATGACTTCGTGTCTGCGTTCAATCATAACTGTAGGAAGGAAAGGACAGGGAATCTAAGCATATAATAAGCCTTTGATTAAAATAGCCGCGCAAAGACATGTGCCGAACCAAATTTGACACGCGCCGAGCCAAATTTGGGTAATTGATCTACGTCAGCTACAAAATACTGACATCTTATAGGCTAGAATTTGACTGCAAGTGGCTACAGCCATTTTTATATGCTCCGACTCTCTTTAAACCCATGATCAAAAGCTCTACTCTTTTTTTATTAAAGTAAGGAAAAAGTAGTTTTTCTGCCAACGCAAAGGTTGGATTATTGTTTTTAACTGTCTACGCGAAGTTGCAAAAGAAAGAGCTTTCTGCAAACATGTTCACTGACAACGAAAAAGCAAACGCAGGTCACTGCCGCAATCTCCCACTCTTGGACTTGTGCTGAAGCTCTGACTACAATTTCCTCCGCAGAGGCTAATTTTAGAAGCGCTGTCCTCACGTCTCCCCATCGCCTCCTAGGAGGATTACCTGAGGCACTTGTCTCCCTGTGCGTTTTGACTTCACGACGCTGCTTCGATCAAAGAGGATCGCAGTATTCCTCAGAAAATGTGACCCTGGTGGCAATCAGCTCACAAGATCTAGGTTCGATGAATTGGATTGTGGTTCAAGCTCCAATCGACAGTGTGAGCTTTGCAATATCTACGTATGCTAGGGAGGTAGGATGCTCCCTTTATTTAGTCTCTTTACTTGAGATCCAACCATGTTGTTCTTACATAGAAAAATTTCCTGTGGATAAGCACGCCAGGGTATGCACTCTCAGACTTCTAGTCTTTTGGCAATTTTAATCCAGACAAGGGTATACGTTTGGCAATTTTGGTCTAGGAAAAGCCAAATCTTAATTTGTAGCTAGGAGCCCCAAGTTTTGGCGATTTTGGTCCAGAGACGGCAAAACCTTTGCAATTTTGTCAAGAAACTGCCAAATTATCTAAAAATCAGTCTAGTCAAGGCCCGGGGGGGGGGTACTTTACTTACAATTGTACGGCGGGGTCTGCACTTCAGGAGAAACATTTTTCATCCGGCTTTAGAAATTTTTCCTTGAAATGATAGCCGGCTTTAGAAAAAATCGGCAAAAATCGTACCCCAAAAAGCAAAAATCGATGAAAAGCATACCCTAAAACGTAAAAATTCCTCGAAAAACAAAACAATGACACTTTTTGACAACCGGCTTTAAAAAAATTGCCTCACTTTGATACCTGGCGTTAGAAAAAAGCGACAAAAACGATACACGGAAAGGAGTGCCACATCCCGTCTCCCGTCAGCAAAATATACTAAGAACCCCCACCCCCCTCCAGGAGTGTAGGGTATTATCTCACAAAAATTGGTCTAACCAACGGTTGCATTTAAACGTGAGATGCACGAGGCCTCCTTCATTTAGTTCAATCTATGCAAGAATGACGTAGATTTTATTCGTTAACAGTCAGTTACATTTTTTCCAGTTTCTTTTGTCTTTCTTGGGACAGACATTGGGACATTGCAGCCATTTTGAAAAAAATGAAGATATCAAAAAATTTCCACGGCAGATTTACAGCAAAGTACTATAAGTTCCTTTCAAGCCTTTCAATTCAAAGAAAAATGGAATAGAATTTTACACCCACCTTTTTAAAGATTTGAAAGATTTGAGCCCTATGCTTCAATGCAACATCCTTTTTTAAATTAGAGCTGTGAGCAGTTAGGCCAGGATTCAATGGCATAGTCACAGAGGGGTATGTGGGAGCAATTGCCCCCCCCCCCACTTTGGTCCAAAGATGGCCTTTGATATTCCTTTAAAACCCAACAGAAAATGGCTGGGTATAAGTTAAGAATTTTCTGAGAAATGTCAAAGCCTTCATTTTAGTACTGGTAAATATGGAATCAGGGGATGCCTTGAGTCAAAGTAAAGGATGTTTCTTCAAAAAACTTTTCTCGCGCTCCCCAATATATAGGATAAATGTCACCAAAATACCCAGGTTTCCTTGTCGCTAATGACGAGCATGATATTGGGACATGCATTGCAAGCATTTTAAGTAAAGGGCGTGGCCCCGAAATGGATGTTGCCCCAGACTCCTCATTTCAGTCCGTCCCACTTTAATTTACCCTGGCCACGCCGCTGCCAGGATTTCATGTAAAAGAGAATAAATTGTTTGCACGCTTGTTCTGACTGAGTTTATTAACGAGCTAAAAGGCGATATTTCGAAAATTTTGCCTTGGCCTGAAATGCGATTTCAAAATAGATTTTTGGTTCAAAAGTCCGTGAAATAAAGCAATTAATGTATGTTTTGGAAAGTTATGTGGCTTTATCGCAAATCCCCCATCTTTATGGCGCTGGTATGGAGTCAGACTAGACGATTATGGAAAATGTGGCGTCGGGGGGAGGGTGGGGTTCACATCTGTACATTTCGGTAGATTTCACAAAAAAGTCGTGTGCACCCCTGACGTGTCATCATCATCATCATCATCATCATCATCATCATCATCATCATCATCATCATCATCATCATCATCATCATCATCATCATCATCATCATCATCATCATCATCATCATCATATTGAATGTGTTTTTGTTCAATGTTTTAGACTCAGGACGTATCTGGCTCTATTTCAGCTAATCTAGGCCAACTATGGGCAATGCATGTTGCATCCAGTACAGGCATAAGATTTCTAGTTTAGCGTCCTTTTTCCGAATGGCGGAGAGCTAAAGTTGAAGACAATTGTTGTGTGCTTGTCTTATCTATGGTCTTATCAATGATGCATGCCAATGGTCATCTGAGAGCACATCACTCCAAAAATAGCATACGAGATTTATTGACGATTTTCAACGATGCATGAGATTTTCTAGCCTGCGTCGCAGACCGAATTCCAAAAGGAAAAGGAATTCCTTTTCCTTTTGGAATTCGGTCTGCGACGCAGGCTAAAGATTTTCAACAGATTTTCAAATGTATTTATGAGAATTTGTACTATTTGTTGGGGGAGACTACTAGGATTTTTGAGATTTTTGAAGATTTCTCGGATTTTCTTTTGGATTTCGAGGATTTTGTGAAGATTCTTGCGATTTTGAAGATTTTTCAAGATTTTTAGGATCTTTGAAGCTTTTTAGGAAAATGCACGAGATTTTTGAAGTGATTTGCCGCTCGTGATTTTTTTTGAAAAATTCCTCCACTTACTTCTTATCCTCATTTTATGCTCTAATGGAAACTTATTGTCAGCCTTTCCTCGTGAGATTACGAATTTCATTATTTCAACTCTCGTGGTATTAAAACTCAGTAACATTGTTAAAATTATACTTTTGAACAAAGATCACAATGTTATTGATTCAATTTATGTGTTGGAAAGTGGAATGTTTGAAAGTTTTCGTTTGGAAACGATAAAATCTTGTGACATCTTGCAAAGGTACACGTGGAAAGGAGCTGCTCGTTTTTGGCCTTTATATGATGGACAACTGGCCTAAAGCATCGCTCGAAAAGATTTGTCAATGATTAGGAAGGATCTAATCACAGAAAGCAAATAAAGATGTGAGTAAATTTGGAAACTTGCTTCAAAGAAATATTTTCCATCAGTTAACCCACTCACAGGTTGGCGAATTGATTAACAACACCTTTATATTGTAAAGCTTTCTAGAAATTCGGTTTGATAAGGTCTGCATCTGCAGGGGAACGTTGGTTGGCTGGGGTAAAATGGTTATTGTCGACTGCTGGAAAACAGACACCCTGTTGGACAAATGAATCAACTTTTACAATGTCCAGGATAGGGTAGTTCAAACAGCCGTGAGCCAGTGGAAAGTGTGAGTATTGATTTTAGCGAAATCTGGCCATATTTTGCCCAACCCATTTCACCTCAGTTAGACCTCATAGACTAAGGAGGACTGCAGAATAAACTATTGCAAATACTGCTAGATCTATTTCAATGGTTCTAAAATTACGAGAGCTCCTGTATCGATGCTTCATGCTCCCAAACAAGTTATTTGGTGTTGTGGCGCAGTGGTGTAATCCTCTGACTTAGCAGGCAGAACAGTCAGGCGGAGTGGGTTCGATACCCGGTAGGACCCCACCACTTGAGCGTCATGACAAGGGGTCGCGGACTCAATTAGGTCTGCTCTATTTCTGCAATCCCAGCGCTTGGTGCTGAAAAACGCAACTTCACCTTCACCTTCAGTTAAGGTTCTATATGTTTTGAAGTTCGAAAATACCAGAGCGCATACCTTCTTAAAAAGCTGTTCACTTCTTCAGCAAAAACATTTTGCTACCACCCAAAGGTAGTTTGGCTTATTTCGTTAAATGTACTAAAATTCGTGTGACCTTCTTCGAAAAATTGATTGGGTTTTGAGGGAGGTACCCTAGGTGCTAGACCCACGTGTAACCCAATGGGAGTCTTGCTCCCAGGGCATAGAGGTATATGACTTATGTCCTCCCCTTGGCCCCCTTTCACCTATATCTCAATAATGCCTCCTCAGTTCCCCTGCCCTCTGTCATCCCGTTTGGCCCCCTGTCAGCTATATCAGATACCAGAGACGAAGGAACTGGGGGCGCACTGGGGGCACGTGCCCCCCCCCAAGATTTTGAAACAAACAAAGAAGTGCCGCTTTTATTTTCAGGAAATGCCCCTTTAGCTTAATGGAAAAGTGCCCCTGGAGTGTTGTGCCCCCCAAGTTTGAGATGCTTCCTACATCCCTGTCAGATACTGACAGTGAAAAGACAAATACAATGCTCCAGCCATACCCATATTTTATCAAAGTTATCATGAAAGAATTTTGGCTACACTTGCGTTGTATTTGATAAGCAATTACGATCTCCCACAAAAGATTTGTTACAAGGTAAAAACCAGCTTGCTCTCTTGGCAAAGGCGACGCTATCTGCACAATTTGCTCTTGAATGCGCGAAAACCGCTGAAAAGAGCAGCCGATTACCCTTATCTGATGAATGAATTAGAATGGGCATGTGTAGTGTTCGTATTTTGAGGATCCTCGCAGCACATGTTTTCGAGGTTAATTATTAATGATCAGAATATGTTTTACTAATGAGTGTACATCTCTTTTAGATTTTAGATCCTAATGCTTATGTGAGAAGGGACCGTTGGAATCTACTTGTGTTATTGAATGAAATGCTTATGTGAGAAGGGACTGTTGGAATATATACGATTTATAGCTTCAAAGATCAATTTTTGGAGGTGAGTGTAAAATTGTCTTGCTGTTGTGCAATGTTGATGTTCAGTAATTTTGCATGAACATGCTCGAAAATTGTAAGCTTTTAATTCTATTGGCTGTGATATTAGATATTTCTTTAATTTTCTAGTCACTCCGCAGCTTTACCTTTTGCCTTAATTTTCGATTACATGTTTTTGCAGCATATTTCTATTGAATATCTCTCTATTGCATGCTATATTGCTATTTTACGAAAATGATTATTGGAAGCCATCACCTGCGTCTTTTATCGAAGAGAAGAATGACCCAAATATGGAAGGGGGGGGGTTGCCATGATCCAGATCCTTTGAACAAGGACAGATTTTGTAAGACAAAAGCAACACCTCAATTCAAAGCGATTAGCGATCGCAGACAAAGGAAATTCTTTCAGCCAGTAATTCAAAACAAACAAAGCCGCAAAAGTTTCCCTGAAACCCAGGTAGCTAGCTCGCTCGTTGTGCATTCCAGAAATCGTTTTTGAGAGCAAACTGGAACAAAGATCGAAAGAAGAAGGGTATATCTACACATCTGCCTCTGGCATTTAATTTGGTTGGTTCAGAAGCCGATTGGGAGGCCACTCAACTCTCTTATTTTTTCGGGTGCGATTATAATACTTACTGCTCAGCTTCTGAACCAAAGAAATAAAATGCCCGTGGTAGATGTGTAGATATATCCTTCTTCTTTCGACATATGCTCGTGTTTGCTCTTAAAAACAATTTCTGGAATGGATAACGAGCGCGATAGCTACCTGGGGTTCAGAAAAACTTTGGCGGCTTTGTTTGTTTTGAATTACTGGTTGAGGGAATTTCCTTTGTCTGCGATCGCTAATCGCTTTGAATTCAGGTATCAACAGAAACAACTGATGCTATTGTGTTACAAAATCTGTCCTTGTTGGTCCTTTGCGTTTTTGTTTTTGTTTTTATTCTTATATATTCCATCTAATATTTATATGACCTACACTACTTAACCTACTTACAGAACTACGACTACGATACCAAGAGGAGCAAAATGCTATACCAACCCCTAGGCTCCCTGAGGCCTTTTAAAAACATTAAAAAATACATTGATATAAACTAGACATAACTACGAAAAAGAAGAAAAATATATTGCAAAGAAAAGGTACTTGGTAGTTGCATGGCTTGTGACAAAGTTTTAAATGTGTAAACGTTTTAGCTGATTATGTATAAAAAAAAAGTTTTAAATGAGCTTGATCTAAATGACCATTTTTATGAATGAATTGTAATGTTAGCTCGAGTATCCTTTGCCTCTCAAATATGCTCGATTGATTTGATTGGACGAGTCACCCGTGGAGGGGTAATTTTTTGTTCGAGAGGCCAATTTTGACATAGTTCTATATCATAGTCCGTCTCAAATTAGATGTCACCTGCAAATGCCCGCGAATAACAACAATAGAAGTGTTTCGGAAAGGAATTTTGCGTTTCGCAGACGATATCTAATTTGAGATGGACCCAAAACGGACTGTGGCTAGTTGGGGGATTTCTAATGTACTTATTTGCGGGATACACTGAAAAGAACTTCACAAGTTTGACAATTCATCATTTAGAGACTATACTTGATATTGGAATAAATCAAAGTTGCGTTGATAAGGGAGATTAAGATGAAATTTCAAGTCAAAAAACGAAATCTTCTCTCGTCGAGAAATGTCAACTTCCATCTCTTTTCCTCTCAAATCTCGTTTCCACAGCAAAGTGCATGGTGCGCTCCGGAGGCTTTGCATCACACCTCGCTCAACGCAGGTCATTGCGCAAAACTAATCAACTGAAATACATTGCTACCGTACCGCTCTTGGTGTAAGAAGACACAAGGTCATCTGGCCTACACCAAGAATGGTACTTACGATTTGCAAATACAACTTCAAGATATGAAAAAAGAAAGTGATTTTTTATGATATTTTTCCACGTCTCTGAGCATGAGAAAATCTGTTTTTGATTCATTTGAGAGTATCAAAAGATGATTGCGCTGAAGATGGAGGCGAGGCATTTTTTACCAAGATGCATTGCCTTCTTTAATCGAATTCCCATAGAATATCGCTAAAGATTCGTGATTCGAACGCAAGTTTTAGTTACCAGAGGTGGGCTATGTTTTTCCTTTGGAAATCTGAAATTCCTTAACTGTTCATTTATGTTGATACTGTTATATTTTGTCTGATCAATTTATAAACAATGAACTTTGCAGGGCAGACAAACATGTTTACAATAAGTGAACTTCTATCTCGTTATCTAATAAGTCCATTATTTTACCAATTTGATAGTTGAAAAATGGATTAAAGTGAACCACTCACTTAAAGTTGTAGGCAAGGCCCACAGAAGCTGGCTTCAGTAATTCTTCCTTCAAGAATAAGACGATTCAAATTATCAATAAATTCTCAACATTAAGATAAACCCTCAGTCAGGCAACGGAGGTTTAATGTTTCTAATTTTTTTCATAGTTTTTGGTATGATTTTTCAAAGAGTTGATACTGGGTCTTATGTAGAAACCATGACACCCGTATGCTACTGTTTTGAATTTAGTGCACTTAGCTCTTTTTAGGGCCGCCTGGTTTTGACGCATACTGCAAACAGCACTGATCATTACCAAATAATGTCTTTTTGTATATTAAGGTTATAGTTTGGTCATGAATGTCAGAAAGAAACGTTAACTATGATTTAAGACTTGAAGGATAATGTGTAAAATCTCTGTACAATGGCTGTTAGGCAAGATTAACGATGTTGCTTCAAGAGTATAGCTCACAATGAGGAGTTTTTAATGCGTTATTTCATACCCTTTAAGTAATGAAAATAAACATTTTGTCATCTTCGAATTTATTTAGGTCATTGAAAATAGAGATCAACAAGAAGATTTTATGGCAGCTTTGATAATTGAATTCTGGTGATTTTTCAAACGCGAGTAATTTTTGGGACACCCGGCAGTTGTACCAAGAATGAAATTCATTGCATGCTTGAGGACTAACATTTGATCGAAAATTTGAAGTTGTCTGGGACAAAATGGGATATATCTAATCCATGAAATTAGATTTCCAAACAGGTCATTTCTTATTCAAGGCTACGATGAATCAGCTGCACAGAAAGATGATCTTTTTTGAAGAAATTAGAAGATGGCTTTCGATCAAGCAATAAAATCTCTTCCATAAGGGAAAGAATTTAAACAAGATATAAAAAATCCCAGCTATTGAAGAATTAAAGCCTAAGTTTACTTCTTTTTTCTGAGCAGAAAGCGCAGTGACAATTTTTGCTACGATCACGCGCTCACGTGAAGTAGACGGTTGTACATTGACGACTTTCCCAATTGACTTGCAGAGGCAATTCTATATGGCTGTGAAATTTGGCGTGAAATCACCTAGGCCTGGACTCTTTTAGGCTAATAACCAACTCTGAACAGCTTCTCTCTCGCTAAGCATCACTCTGCTTGTCAGATTTTCCGTCATCAAAGTTAGCTGGCGGAGATAAATAGCTAACTATAGAGCTGCATATGCAAGTTTTCTTAGGCCAAATAACTGAAGGTTTCTATGTAGAAGACTTCATCCTTTGATAGGTCATCTTTCTTCGCACTTTCAAGAAACTTGTTTATTTTGATGGTTTTGGGACGTGCATGAATGGTGTTTAGGGTGTTTAGACTAGGTACACTAGTCCATCAATTTCACTGTTGTTGTTGTTGCTGATTGTCAGCTCAATTTCTAAGCAAGCAGCCTCACTGAAAAGTTTCAAGACAACCATTAAGGTACAGGCATCTTTTTCTCGTTTTCATTTTAAATTTTAAACATTATTGTACATAGGTTTTAAATATTGTAAATAAGGTTTTATAGTGTAATTCAATTAATAGCTTTTTACTTTGTTTTAGTGAATTTTAATTGGAGGGTCCCTTGAAAGCCAGCTTCTGCCGAGGGGCAACCCTCCTTTAAAGAATTAGATATGAAATAAATATATGTAATATGAAAGGTATTAGCGACAAATCAGTTCTAAGGAGCAAACAGAAATTTTGTAGCCAGTCTAGGTAGTGTTTTGCTAGAGCAACAATAGCATGTATATGTCTCTTCTATGTCCTATTTTTGATTACCTCCACATGCTCCGTTCATACACCATGTTTGGCAAACTGTTTAGCAAGCACCCGGGGGGACCACTCTTATACTTTCCTATAGTATCATGCTCGTACAAAGGCATAACATATGCACCCTAAACGCTGACCTATTTTAGCGAAATACATACCCTAATTGCGGAAAATTGTCTTGAGAACATACCCTTTCCCGTGTCAAAATAGAACTTCTCTTGTTCAGGTACCCTAATCGCTGACAAGTCCGTTACTAAAATTGCTAATATTGCCGGTATGATTTGAAGAGGAGAAAACTGCTTCCAACTTCCTACCCAATCTTGTGCTGGTCTGCTAAGTTTTCTGACTCGTTACGAATTCTGTTTTATAAATTTTGACTAAAATATCATTGTAGAGGAGTTTAAATTTATCAATTGCAGAAAAGTGCACCCTTTTTTGAAATTATGGTCGAATTGGCACCCCTAAACGCGGGCCCGCGCGGGCCCGTGCCTACTTTCAAGAAAGGCACCCTTTCCCGCGCTTTTTTGTACGAGCATGATAACACATCAGGTACCAAGTGGTCCCCCCGGGAGCAAGCAGCACCATGTATTGATCCATTACTTTGTTTATCACAATAACTAACAACAACTTTCGTTATTTTGCAAACATTACATTTGACAAATATGTGCTCATACCATTTCACAAACTGCCGAAAATGTTATTTACAGCACGAAATCAATCACACTGAAATGAGTATTTCATTTATAAGAAATGTTAAAAATCATAGCTTCTGTTCTGTTGTACAACCTGGTTTTTGTTGTTAATTTTTCACAAATTCTTATGACATGATGTTTTAATTTGAATTTCCGATCGGGGCTGCTCACTAAGATTTTTCTCAGCCTAAAGAACAAAAGTCGTGGAGCAATATTGATGTTTCTTACTTGACCAAGAGAGTTTTGTGACGTCTCTTTTCGCTGGCTGCATGTATTTCTTGAAATTAGAAACTTAACTCTTTTCATTTCATTTTTAATTATTTATACACGGTGGCCCCATCAATCAACGACTGCTTTACAGGGGGCCGTGTTATGTCACTAAAAATTTTCACTATGTCACTAAAAATTTTCACTATGTCACTAAAAATTAAATAGCCTTCAGTAGTTCAGTACTGGAACAAAGTATCTCCATTACTGGAAAGCAAACCTGTTCAAGAAACTTTTTTCTTAAGTCGACTTTTGGCTTGGTACCAGGTGTACGGGGAGAGGTGCGTCAACTTAACACTATGCCCAGGCCCGTCGGAACCGGGGGAGCTGGGGGGGGGGGCTTCAGCCCCCCAATAATTTGCTGCAGTTCGCTCACTTTTGTAAGTAAAAAAGGGTGTAAAAGCCCATCTCATGGAAATGAAGATTCAAACTTAAGGTAGGGGACCAGGCGAGAATCATCATATTTCTGAAAAAAGTCGAAATTTTTTTTTTCTTCTGAAACTCATAGTTCAGGAATCCTAAATTTTAAATATCTACGAGAAATGTGTATAAGGGCAGCCTTGAGAGCATAATTCGATTTTTTCTTTGGGTAGGTCAGCATTAGACAGCCATTTATTGCTAGATTTTGACAAAGAACAGCTTCACTTGTGTCTGATGTTCGTACCCTGCCCGTAATGGTATCCCCAAAAACCTATATACCATTCGAAAGCTTTCTCTTTGGTCTTTTCGAAAATGCCGCTCTTTTTAGTACTTCGTGTACTATAAGCTGAAATGTGACGCTTTTTATCCCTGTGCAAAACCTAG
>REGL01000521.1:50091-60989 GCA_004194395.1 Aurelia aurita complex sp. Pacific | reverse complement strand
ACTAATTGAGAAACTTTTACTACTAAAACACCGACATTTTCATGTGAAATTAAGAAACTTTTAGTACTAAGTGCTGATCCAAGTTTCTTATAAAAAGAACGTGTATCTCTATTACTGGAAAGCAAACCTGTTCAAGAAACTGTTTTCTTAAGTCGACCTTTGGCTTGGTACCAGGTGTACGGGGAGAGGTGCGTCAACTTAACACTATGCCTGAAAATACGGAAAAATGTGTGTTCATCAAGAACTGGTCTAAAAGTGTTGCAAGGACTTTCGGCAAGCATTGTAGTTTGTCATTCTTGAAAATCTTAACACAATTTTACTCTCTCCTAACTCGATTTTTTTTTGTTAAAAACCGCTCAAATAGTCATCAATGAATATTTACTGCGGCCTGTACTTTGCATAGAAAACTAAGACGAAAATGCAATTATTTTCGGGGAAAGAAAAGGCAAATCATTGGCCGTCTTGTTGTAAATTCATGGACTAATCGTGTTCAAGTGATCGAAGTATGAAGGGAGTGTACGTTTTTGTGACATAGTAAGCTTATTAAAGAAGACCCATTCTAAAACGCTGTCCATAAATCCATTTCTCAGGTCAACGGTGAAGTGAGACTTTGTTTGAGGATCAAAAACACGATGGCTCTACTTTGTAAACATAGAAATTAAGGTGTTCTAGGGTGTGCATGGCACAGGCGCCTCTCTTGAAGACGTTTGCTGAGAGCGTTTGCTGAGGTTGTTTGCATTGATAACCAGGGACGTAGCCATGACGTGGACATTTTTCTCTTGAGAAAACTCCCTTCTCTGACCTTGAATTTGAATATTTTCCTTCATTTCAAAGTTTACTCTTGACGATCTTTCGACTGATATCGTCAAGGTATCCCATAGCCTCACTCCATAAGGACCCTCGAGTTACGCTCATCTTGTTGAATTGAATTGTTGCTGTTGTTGTCGCTGCATTGTAGTTGTAGCGTTATCAGTTCTGGCAAAAAGCGACACTACCACATGTAAATGAGTCTAGGTGTCCCATGCAACAGTTTCCAAAACGAGACAACTGAAATTATCACTCCTCCGCAGCAGCCATCCAAACGGCGAACAAGATTTCTTGGACGCAATCCTGGAAGGAAAACTGTCTGCATAAATTTCGGGAGTATTCTAGTGGACTCTTGAAATATTGTTGCCCCGTGGAACGAAAAGATAGCAACTGGAGACATCTTTGGGTGTATAAGATAAATGGTTTTTTTCTTGGAGAATCTTCAAATCTTCTTATTAATCTTATCAAATAATAGTTTCAATATTTCCTATATGTTTTGAGGAAAACTAAGGAGTGTCCTCTCGTTGAAATCAAAAGATAATTTTTATCGAATCGATATGTAGCATTTGTAATCAGAAGATATGAAATTCGAAAGCCCGGGGGCTAAAGTTTATCACTTTTCAATGAATAATATGGGAGGTTCCGTTGCTATCAGAAAATATGTACCCTAGTATCCATGAAATCGATTAAAATAATTGAACAAATTAACTGAGCAATTAGTGGACACTTCACCGATAAATTGCAACACTTATACAGCTTTGACTAGCATTTAGTGAAAAAGCTTCTTTTGGGAGTCGATCAGCATATTGAAAATTACCCATAATTATAAAAATTAGAGATATGACCAGCAGGCGGAGCTTGTTGGATTGTGGGGGATCAGATTATTCAGGAATAACCAATTTTTGATTTTGCTTTTCATCTGCTACAAATGTTACCCGTTGGTCATTTTGGTCATTTCTAAGAGCCATTTGTACCCATGGTCCTTTGCAGTCATTTGAGACTGCCAAAAAATAAAATTTGGCCTCATGCTGGACTTGCCTCAAGTCTATTTCATCAACTGTAATAAGTCTATCCATCTGAAAGTAAACTACAAAACCACGATTTCGCTTTCCCTTTTACAATTTTTTAACGAGACATATTTGGGGCAATAACCCAAGCGGAAAATATGGATCCATAATAGTCCCATAATAGTGCAGCAGTTGAGCCATTGATGGTTACAACCTCGTTCCCAGGGCCTATTGTCATATTGGCACGGAGACGTCTCTGTCCCAATATGACCAAATGCCCTTGGGACGAGGTTGGGGTGGTTAGAAGCCGCAGTTGTCCTTGATTCCCACAGCTTTGTTCTTTTGCAGAGGAAAACATTATTTACAACCAAGGATGAGCTAGCGTAAGAGATTGAGAGAAAGAAACGATTTTATTTTCTTTCTTTCGGTCTTTCGCTATCTCCTCCGCAGAACTATAGAAATTATTCCTTCGCAGGAACATATAAAGAATATGAGTATAAAAGAATTTAATTTTATTTGGTCCAATTGTTTTGCATTTTGGAGTATACTTTTGACCGACATCTTCTAGAATCGGGTATTGTATGGGAGCCGGGTAGAAGATTGTTGTCGTGGGCACACCCCCGTACAAATTTAGGTTGCACCCCCCTCCCCCCGGGATGAGCATGCAAGAAATCGTTCCTAAATTTGATATTTCCTTCTCGCACTAAATTCTAGGCATGTTTACCCATTAGCACTCTTGACCTCCGAGAGGGTTTGACCCAAACATTTCTGGCAAAGTTTACCTTTCCTAAAGGGCAAGTTGACCAGGAAACAACAAACACATTAGGGCAGCAAACCTAATTTTAGCAAAGGGCAAGAGGGGCTTCTTAACTAATTGCTTCTTAAAGTGCTGAGATGGAAGATCAATTAGTCATCTGCATTTTATATAAAAAAAGTGTATTCTTATAAACATTATTCTTATAAAAATAGAGTGTATCGTACAATTCGTTCTTTCAGAAATAGAGTTTATGAATTTCAATTCTCGTTCCCAATGCAAACCCATTATCAGCATTTTCCTAATTTCTGGGACTGAAAGATGTGAACGATTTTACATAGAAAAATTTCACATCTAAGTTAGCCTTTGGTCGATAGATTAATATTTCTGTTTTGAATATCGGTCGCGTACTTTCTATTCCACAGCCCACCAAACGTGTTGACTCTTTCACATCTAAAATTTGCCTTTGACTGAGAGATTAAAATATCAGTTTTGAATATCGGCCCAATATTTTTCATTCCACAATCTGCACAACATGTTAAGTTTTTTTTTTACTCTCCGTGTATTTTTTGCAAGAAAAACTCTTTATTGGATGTCAAAACCTCTACAGCAGATGAAGAAACTTGTGTATTTTTGTGTATTTTGAATATGTTGCTCATTAGAATTTCTTCATCAAGTCCAGAAATCCAAAGCATATCTCTTGCATCCATTAGGGGCTGTACATATATCAATTTTTGAACTACGTTCTACGTTCCCGTTTGGATGCCTTCGTTTTGGAATTTTTGGAATAAGGTGATTTCAAGTGCCCTAGAAGTGTCGTACCAACAGGGGGGAGGGTTCATCCATAGCAAAGGACCTGGGGATGTGCCGCGAGCAACGGTATACTTTTTCGGACTTCTAATCCAGCTAAGGGTATCATATTTGGCAATACTGGTCTAGGGAGCGGTCATTGTTATCATACTGTATTTGGCAAGGGCATCTGGTCTAGGGAACGGTCAAAATCGGTCTAGCCAAGGGTACTATTTTCGTAAGAATTAGTCTAGCCAACGGTACCACTTTGAACATGCTCGCAGGCGCGGCAGATCCCTACCCATAATTTAGTCAAAACCCCCGTGGTTATGCCCCCCGAGTTTGAGATTCTTCGGTCCTACGGCCCTGATCTGAGTATTGAGTTCTATTTGAAAAAGACCAAAGAGCTTCTTATGAAAGACACATAAATAGGCGTATGCTACACCATCTGTTGCAATGGCTTTCGTTCGGTTGTGTCGGTTGTGACAAACAAGGATACAGTTTAACAAGATATAAATCACTGATACTTTTGGTTCAAATTGACCAAAGTTTGTTTGCAATTATTTCCATGTTATCTCATTTCTCTCTCTGTTCTATGAAAATATCAGAATAAGTTAATTACATTGAATCATTCAATTGATAAGAGTTGATTCATTCGTGAGAACGATGTTTGACTTTTTATAAGGAACAGAATGATTAACCTACCCCTATCTTTACATCATTCCCACTTATTTTCTTCCAACCTCGTCCCCAAGGCCTTTTGTCATATAGGGACGAGGCCTTTTGTCATATTGGGAATTTTGTCATAAGCCCGTCCCAATATGATAAAACGTCCTGAGAACGAGGTTGATTTTCTTCATTAAATTACTCTGAAAGTGTAGTAATTCCTAAACATTAGACCCTCAGTGATGGACCCTTCTAAAGACGGGCCCTTCTAGAGACGGGCCCGCTCCCTGAATGACTGACCACCGCAGCTTGATCGGGCGAAAGCATCCAAGCCATTGCTAATCCTGATATAAAATGACCTAAAATATGCGAATAAAATAACCAAAATGTGTGAATCTTGTGATTAAATGCATCCAAAACGAAAAGAGCAACCTCCATAAAACCCTAAGCCTCTGCAGGACCCTTTCTATGTAGAGACCGGATCCCCGTCTTCTAATTACCTGCCCCGCAGCTTAATTTGGCAAAAGCATCCAACCCATTGCTAATCCTGATATAAATGACCTAAAATATATGAATAAAATGACCTAAATGTGCGAATCTTGTGATTACATGCATCCAAAACGAAAAGAGCAACCCCAAATGGGTTGTTAAACTTAGAGCATCTGCAGAACCCTTTCTATCTAGAGACCGGATCCCGTTCTTCTAATTACCTGCCCCGCAGTTTATTTTGGCAAAAGCACCCAATTGCTTACCCTGGGTACCAGCCTCTGTTTTTATGTTAGAGAGGCTGGTACCCAGGGTACCAATTGCTAATCCTGATCTAAAATGACCTAAAATATGCAAATCTTGTAATCGAATTTAAACAGAAACGAAAAGAGCAACCCCAGTTGACTCGGGTGAAACGTAGAGCCTCTCCAAGAACCCTTCTTTTGAGGTGGCCCCCTTCTGCTAATTACCTGCCCCGTAGCTTAAGTGGCAAACATCCTAATCTGCTTCTAATCCTGATATGAAATGGCTAAGAATATGTCAATTTTGTGACCAAATTCAACAAAAACGAGAAAAGCATTCCTAGCGATCTCGAGACGAGGCGTAGAGCCTCTGCAGGACCCCTTATTTTCAGACTGACCCCTCCTTTTAATTACCTGCCCCCGCACCTGAATTTGGCAAAGGCACCCAACCCATTGCTAATCCTGATATAAAATGACCTAAATACGTGAACCTTGTGATCAAATTTCAACAAAAACAGATCGAGTGTTTTGCAAAGGTTGTGTGATCAATTTCTAGTAGCAGCGTTGTGTCATTCATATTTCATTGACTTCGCACAAACAATTGCCTTCCGGTAAATACTTGAAGATCACTGCACGCATGTTCTCCTGTACTTCTGCGGTCATCAACAACACATCGAATATAACCAGCAGATATTTCTCACAGATTACATCAAGCCAAGACAGGCGATGAAATCTCGGTAAACTCATTGACCCCAGATCTTGAAGTTTTCATCGTTGCTCTTTTTAGATTGCGCGAAGAGCAACAACAAGAGAAAGAAAGTATCCAAAATATGCAGCTACGAAAGGGGTTTCAAACTCACTGGAAACTTTGTTGAAAGAAAGAGACCTCTGCATACAACAAGGGGAGCTGAAAGTTGAAACCACGCGAAGCCCCATGCAGACTTTTGATGGAATATTATACGATCATCAAACAGAAATATCAAAGTAAATGCAATGTTGAACTGGCCAAGTTTTGATAAATTGTCAACAGTTTTAGTGCTCGTTGTTTTCCTGCTTGCTGGGCACTGCGTTCAAGGGGGTAAGTTCGCTTCCTGTTTCTAACTTCACTCTGTTTTAGTTCATTATTCGATCAAACTTTCAGGTTATATTTCATCATTTGACTCTTTACACATGGCTAATCCTTCTTAAACAGATAGGATAGTAAGAGAATCCATTATTACACTGTTAATTCATTATTGACCAACTTTTTTGGAATTATATTTCCCGCTGATTATGAAAATTCCAGCGGCAAACCTTTGCATGGGTTTTCGGTGCATGGTAAGATTTGGGGACCTCAATAAATTCTCAAACCCAACAGATTTCGTGATGGAATAATCAGTTTTTGTGTGACATAATAGGTGATTTAAACCACAATAACATTTTCAGTGCTATTCTTTCTCAATAATAATTGAGATTAGCTACCCATTAGAGTCGTGACGTGGTTGCGCTGTTGCGCCGAAACCATCGCTGCCGGGCTTCCAGATCACAATTTGCAACTGCTCACCATAAAGATTGTTTTCAAATAAAAGATAAACTAAAGTTGGTTCACTCCCACTCTTCTATAGCCATATTTTTTATCTGCAAATAAAATCTACGACCTTAAAAATTCCTCGAGCCATTTTATCTATTTCCCTCGACCAAACACAAAGCCCCCATTTATCTACCCCGTGCTGCTCTATTAAGGAGGCTACACGGGTGTCAAATTTTACCCCTAACCATGCCCTGACATATTCTCTTCGAATTTGAATCGTGTAATCTCTCCTTTTGCCGGTACATTGAACAACATTTCATTCTCCGTTTTCAGGGAACTATAATTATATGAACTGGTATTGCAGTAAAATAAGAAATCTTCGCTTTATTTCTGCAAAGAATTGAAATTTTAAAGACATCAAGTTTATTGCTGAAGGCCAGGCGTTGTGAGTGAGTTTGGAACAATTTGCAATTTCGAAGGAATAAATTATTTAAACCTCATTCCAAAGGTTCAATTAAAAAAGCTCTAATTGCAAAATTATTAATCCTGGACTTGTCCTCAAACAATATCATGCATGGCTAACGTTGCCAAATGACGCAATCCTCGAAGGCAAAGGATTGACAGCATCTAAATTCTTTTTATTGACATTTTCTGCCGGGTTTTAATTTTGTTACAACGATTTTTACGATGCTACTAAACCTCTTAAATTTAAGAATTAACCCCATAAATTTAAAAATTAACCCCATAAATTTAGGAATTAAAGTTGTAAATTACTTTTGCTAATTGCAGAAATCAGGCGTTTTAGGAGCCACCTACGTCTTCAACATAGTGTTTTCAATGTCCGAAGGAAGAAATTACAGTGGAATTTCGTGTTGAAGGAAATGCATGCTGTTTCCTTCAAAATTAATCCCATCTTCATTTTGTTTTGGTTAATTTGACTCAAACTATTATCCCACGGTTTACGATCTAATAAGAAAATCACCTTATTTGATCAAGCACTTGTAGTTTGTGTTCGCAACTTGTTTTGAATCCCATTGCTCGCAAACTCAATACTTTACGATGGGTTGAATCGAGCACTGGCCGTGTAAACAACTTTCCGTACATGTTTGTTGATTTTAATACCTACGGAAAACATGTTACCTGTCGTCAAAATGCCAAGCAAATCTGTGATAACGAGAATCACAGTTGGGGTTAGATTTTGGAGGCAAGGAGGTAGATCCAAGTCGCGGCTGAATCTCCAGAAACAAAGTATTGCGGAAAGTTTAAAAGATATTTAGAATTTAGAAAAATCGCGGGAAGTCTTGGTCCTAAAATTCCTTCCACTAGCTTCCAGGCTCCTCTGCCCCTTTATTCAGATGGCCTAGTAGCAGGCCAAACACGAACAGATGGGGGGCAATGGCCTAAGGACAACAGTTTGTCTTCGTTTCTATTTAGTCATGCTTAAATGATAAGCCCTGTAAAGCAAGTTTCGAGACTTTTTAAGGACTCATCGTTCTGCGGAGTTTTGCAAAAGAGGATTGTCAGAGTGGCCTTTAGGCCCATATTTCATACAGGAGCAAATCCTTCCCCTGAACTCCTGCTTAATTTTGACGAAGTGTCTCTACTAGATCATATAAACAATCCTCAAATCCTTCAAGAAACTCTTTCTTATTCATGAAACTCTCATATCCTTTTTTGAGGGAGTGAGATGCCTGGTACTATGCAGCTGATATCATTCACCTATCCACTTCTTGTCCTGCCTTCATCAGTCGTCTTCTGCAACTGTGTTATCATCCTCATTGCCAAACTGTTGTGTTTCCAGCCCGGGTTTCCAGAGNCGTTCTGCGGAGTTTTGCAAAAGAGGATTGTCAGAGTGGCCTTTAGGCCCATATTTCATACAGGAGCAAATCCTTCCCCTGAACTCCTGCTTAATTTTGACGAAGTGTCTCTACTAGATCATATAAACAATCCTCAAATCCTTCAAGAAACTCTTTCTTATTCATGAAACTCTCATATCCTTTTTTGAGGGAGTGAGATGCCTGGTACTATGCAGCTGATATCATTCACCTATCCACTTCTTGTCCTGCCTTCATCAGTCGTCTTCTGCAACTGTGTTATCATCCTCATTGCCAAACTGTTGTGTTTCAAAGGGGCCATTGAAGAAGGTTCCCTCCATTTGCCTTCCATTTACCACCCATTTACCGCCTTTTGCCCATCTTGATCTTCAGTAGGAAATGGCTTGCTTTATTTGATATGTCAACATCGACCAGCTTCCACGACTTTGGCTTCATGTTAAATCCAGTGCAAATAAGGCTCCAATGCTAATTACCAAGGTGTGCTTTTGAAGTTGAATTTGGATGACCTTTTGACAGACGAAGAAGAAATTAGCCTCTTTATGAATACTCTCATCAAATTGCGGTTTCATTTCTGCATCAAGTGTGCAGTGCAGATTTTCGTTTGGGTGACACGAATTCGCAAGGTGCAACAGCATTGGTGCCAGTGGCGGAGCCAGGGGAGGGTAGAAGGAATACAACCCCACTTTCTAAAGTCTGCCCCGAATTGTAATTGGAAAATATAATGAAAACGTCTGAGTACCGTAAAAGCTTTATTAAGCCCCCCTCTCTATGAAGCCCCCTCTCTGATAAGCCCCCTCCCCTCTGAGCAAAAACTTAAGCCTCCCTCTCTATTAAGCCCCCTCTACTTATATCAAATTCCAGAGGTTACCAAAGATTTCCATTTATTGAGCTATAAGTTTGCACGTTATTTTTGATATGGTTTGAGACAAAACTGTAATGAGATTTATGTATTTGACTCGTAAACTTATATGTTGAATCCGGAAAATATGGTGTAAAAGGTTTAAAAAGGTATCATATATATCCTTGTAATTTTGATTTTATGAATAAGTTCCCCTCTCTAATGAGCCCCCTTCTCTTTTAAGCCCCCTCCCCCTCTGGAGTGTCCGAAATAAGACAAGCCCCCAGGGGTTTGATAGAGCTTTTAATGTATACCTTTTTAGATCACCAGTCGGACAATTTTGGACTTTTACCCCCTCCCCCCTCTTACTTGTTTTTGGCCAGCTTCTCCACTAATAAATTTGCCAGAGTCGATTTACATACCGCAGATTCGTCTTCTCACGGGGGGGGGGGGGGTTCTTTCATAGTAAAGGTACCTGGGGATGTAATTTTTGAAAACGGAGTCTTGCCAACTTTACCATTTTCAATATGTTCGTGGCAGACCCCAACCCAAAATTTAGCCAAGAAACCCCCCCCCCCCCTTGCGTCTGCTCCTCTCCCTCGGAGAAGAAAGACGAACGTCCCAAGGAATGTATGGAGGAACTGTAATTTCTTTGCTATGTTTTATGAAAGCATTGAGCTGAACTTCAGAAAATCTAGAGGAAAGCTTTATTCCATCCAAATTGACCCCCTCTGTGTAGGCCGATGCCTTCTTTTGACCTTTGTTGCTTAGGCCGGTCAGAGGAGCAAACCATTTTTTTACGAATCTCATCCATATTTGATGAAAATCCTCTTGTTTCAGGAGAAGTCCTTTCATGAGGTCTCATGGGGTTTCATGGTGTTTCATGGGGTTTCATGGGGTTTCATGGGTTTCATGGGGNTCCATCCAAATTGACCCCCTCTGTGAAGGCCGATGCCATCTTTTGACCTTTGTTGCCTAGGCCGGTCAGAGGAGCAAACCGAGGGGCGTATCACTCTGTAAAAATCTCGTACACCTTTGGCCAAAATCCCTTTGTTCTCAAGAAAAATCCGCAAAAATCCCTAAAAATCCTATTGTTTAAAAAAAATCTCGTACGCCATTTCGGAAGAGTGATACACCCCTCGGAGCAAACCATTTTTTTATGAATCTCATCCATATTTGATGAAAATCCTCTTGTTTCAGGAGAAGTCCTTTCATGAGGTCTCATGGGGTTTCATGGTGTTTCATGGGGTTTCATGGGTTTCATGGGGTTTCATGAGGTTTCATGAGGTTTCATAATCTTACCTGAACATTTGAATGAATCTGCAAAAATTGTTGATACCGCTCTCGCCCAAATGTGAATTTGATCGATGTAATAAAAGCCACCTCACAATAAATCAAAATACAGTGGGACTTTTACAGATTTATAATTTCATCACTTAAGGAGGTTTTTTTAGCCTCCACATGCAAGTGGGAACTTAGCAGCAAGCCGCATCTGCTTTGAGTAAAATCACCACCAGGGACACTGTGTTGTCCTCATGTGACGTCGATTTCGCAAGAGGCCTGGGGATAACTGTGACGTCAGAAGCCGTCTCATTAGTGGCTAGTCATCAGCTTATTGTAGGAAGGCGGACCTTGGAACTTGGAACAATGTGAACATGTTTGGATGTCCAAAGGCCGTTTAATTTCATTGAAGACTATTGTTTACTTGATGAAACCCATATGGCGTGAAAATACAGTAAATCCCCGCATATAAGAACCTAAAAAAATAAGAACCTAGAGGCTGTTTTTCCTAACTTATGCACCTTGTAATTAAGAACCTGTTTCAGTTTGATGAAAAATATGTTCTTATAGCAAGGGTAGCAAAGTTGATTTTGGATTGTCATTATTAAGTTCATTTTTGTCCCAGTGGGCTTTAATAGTTAGAAACTCCTTCGCTGCTGCTTGAGAGTTTAGCATTGGTTATT
>REGL01000520.1:125249-150885 GCA_004194395.1 Aurelia aurita complex sp. Pacific | reverse complement strand
TGTGCTCTTCACTTTTTAGCCGTCTGATTGGTCCGTGAAAATGAGGCCTTGGCGGTTTCGACCATGGGCCACGAGCAATCGGCTATGTACGACGAATGATTCCTATGCTGATTTACCCTTCTTCTTTTGTTATAAGCACTTAACTTCTCTTAGAAACCATCTTTCGCGTGCACAAGGTGAGAGTTTGCCCAACTGACCCAATTGAATTTTGGGGCAAATGTTGCGACTTCGTTTGTTTTGAATTATGTACTGGTGGAAAAAAGAAGGACATATCTACATATCTGCCTCGGGCATTTAATTTGTTTGGTTCAAAAGCCGATTGGGAGACGATTCAATTCTCTTATTTTTTGGGTGTAATGAAAACACTTACTGCTCCTCTTCTGGACCAAAGAAATAAAATGCCCGTGGTAGATGTGTAGATATATCCTTCTTCTTTCGATATATGCTCATGGTTGCTCTTAAAAACAATTTCTGGAATGCACAACGAGCGCACTAGCTACTTGGGTTTCAGAGAAACTTTTGCGGCTTTGTTTGTTTTGAATTCATGGTTGAGAGAATTTCCTTTGTCTGCAACCACTAATCGCTTTGAATTTACATGTCAATAAGAGCATCGCATGGTATTGTGTTACAAAATATGTCCTTGTTTTGCACAAGGGCATTTGACCTCTCTCGGGAGTTACAAGAAATAGATTTTCAAACAAATATTTTTGATCCTGTGGCGAAAAATTCACCCGTGAAAACTGTTACCTTCTATACTGTTCTGTGCACGGAGCCTCCCTACGACCTGATCAAATGTCTTAGGCCTTTTTCGGGAAATTTGCAACCATGAAATTTTCGTCAAAAGGAATTTACCTACATTTCCAGTGCTCATTAAAAACATGAGAAAAATTGCGAAATACTTCAATCTCTCACCTATCTAGCAGAATTTGATTCAATCTAATCCATCCACTACCCTTCGTGCTACGAATTTTCAAAAGTGGGAACTTTTTCTGGCTCATCCGGTATATTAGTTGCAAACTGAGCTTTTCCGATACAGACAAACTACAATATATCTTCGCCATATGTTCGTAATTACTTGACTTTGATGGTAGACGCTAAAATTAGCACAATATTTCCCACAAAAATCAATGGGAGCCTTCGCTGTCTCACGAAATACCTGTCTCAAGGCTACCAAACTCGAATAAGAAACAAAATGGGGATGAGCTCACAATTCTAAAGGCACTTGATCGAGGGAAAGGCACTTTTTTATCATTGAATGTACGTAAGGCCACTAGGAAGCCAACTAACGTAAGTAAGGCTACTAAAACAATTTAGGCCAATTAGGCAACTAATGCCACTAAAGGTGCTAAGGCAGCTAAATTCACTAAGGCAAGAAACGCCGCTAGATCTAATCAACTGAAACAACTGAAACAACCGAGGCACCCACAATAATGACGGCAACTAACTTTTCAGCAGATTCACCTCTTTCACATCACCATGAGCAAACAAACTTTTTTTTTTCTTTTTTTTTCAGTAATTTATTTTGAGTGGGCAGGAAGTATTTCTAGCTACTTAAAGCTAATTTAAGCCCACTGTGCATGCCGCATCCAGGCACGGGACCCCTAGTTTAACGTCCCTTCCGAAGGACGGCGAGGTGAGTTGCGAAGTCAAGCCTCCGAGGTCACCCATCCGGAGTTTGACCTCACTCGACCAAGCTTAACTTCAGTCTCCTGATGGAAACTGATTAAGCCGCTCGGCCACTCACCCCAAAACTTCCACGGAAAAGCAGAACCAAAAATCACCCCAGTTGCCACTATATGCAGACATACATATCCACAGTACTGCTTAATTAGGAGAACTAATTAAAGGAACGCGGAGGCGCGGCGAAGCCGCACCGAGCGGGCCTAGTATCAAAACTACGAATCTTGATTTTCATGCACGAACGGAGCCTTTCAACGACTCACGGAATATGAGTCAAAACTTGTTATTAGAAGACGCTTAGCCTTGGCCCCAGCGGATCCTAATCCCAAATTCATTCAAAACCCGTCATACTCTGTTAGCATCTGGCATCAGGGACGACACTAGATGAGAAACAAACCTATATATGTTCAAAACTACAGCTGAAAGATGCAGCGTGTTGAGAAACTATGCCTCAGAACCAATGATTGCTAAACGTGTAAGATAATACAAATAAAAACACCCCTTACAGCCATTTTTCTAATTTTTGGGTCTTAAAGATGAGTGATTTTACTAATCAAAATCTTCTCATCTAAGTTAACCTTTGACTGATATAGACTAAAGTTTTAGTTTGAATATCTGCCACAAATGTTTTTATTCTACAGTCCGTCAAACGTGTAAACCTTCTTTTTGACTCAACCGGTAGCCTTCACAAAAACCCGAACGTCCAAAAATCGAACTTTCTCTTACTGTTTAAAGTCATTAATTCCTAGGACCTCAGGTCTTTGGAAAAATCTTGCTAGCACTGTCTTCCACATTAGTTATTACCTTGCGTTCCATCAGTCGTCTTGACCCTTCTTTCCCTTAGCTAGATTTTCTCTGTTTCCAATGCCTAGGGTACTTGTATTATAGGTAGAGTAGCGTCGCCCATTATGGCCGGTCGCCCATTATGGCCGCTTGGTAAGAGAAATTACATTTCAGGAGACTGGGAACAGGTAAACAAATTGAACCTTCATTGAAGTTTCAGTTCCTTTACATCGAAGCCCTACGAGATAATTCAGGGACATGCCAAATCGATTCTGTAAGTTGAATAGGCCGTTACGAAACATTGATTTCTATTCGAGGTGAACCAGAGCCTTCCTAAAATACCCGTTATCCCAAACTTGATGTAAAGTCATATTGATATTTTTGCGTTTAATGTGCTCATCAATAAATAATTGTAACTAAAGCTGTTTTTCTTAGTTTAACTCTTCTCTTCAGAGTGGTGCAACTTGTTTGAACTGCGGCCATAATGGGCGACGCCTAGCGAAAAGGTCGTTTTTACCCCCATCTTCAAAACCTTCAAAAATCTCTATGTAGAGTTGATTTGAGTCAACCTTTCACACATTTTTCTCAATTAGTTGGCGATATCACCAGTTCGTTCTATTTTTTTCATAAAAACCTCCTTGAGGATCTAATTCGAATATTAGCGACGACGAGCGACACCACTCTAGTAATACCTTTGCTTGGCAAAATGCAGCACACAAAAATGAGCCAACCAACATAATGTTTACTTGGCATTAAAGGGGCTCCGTCGTCAAAATGTAAACAAAACGATAATTTTTGCAATTTTTTTAAAGGTGATATCACACAGGATTTTCGTATTTTTTTCAAAATCAAAGTTGCTGTTTGGGCATTAATCATTGTCCTTCACTAAGGAACAAACCAAACATTCATATCTTCTACGATTGCTCGGACATAAGTGGATTTTTAACAGTCGCTTTTGGGTGGCTTGGGTGAAGCCACCAAACAAACTGCAGAAAACAATGGATGAACAATGGATAATCCCCGACGCGTGCGAGTTTACGGATTTGTTTACTGTTTGACGACGGAGCCCCTTTAACTAACAATTGCTACTGCCAGCTAAAGTTATTGCGCAACTCCTACTATTTTAGAACAGGGCCATTCACCTGTTTTTCTTCATCATGATTTAGAACTTACGCACGTCACGGGCACATTGGCGAAGCATGAATAAACTGAATAACAGTAGTTTTAAAATGTCGTCAGTTATAAAATCAATCGATGATATCACACGGGGATGATCGGATGACAGCAGCCTACTTGGAAAAGGAATTTAATATGTACAAGCGATGAAAGACATGTTGCAGAAAGGTATCTGCTCCAGGCGTTTATTGTAAAACATGGACCAACAGCCACTAAGAACTTTAAAGTTTGTCTCACATTAGATATCTGGCGAAAATATCAGCGAACTAAAACCAAACGAAGAGTTTTGCATCGGTCATTTTGTGTTTCACAAAACCTAAAGTTTCAAGACATTTTACACCTGACATTCAAACGGACATAGAGAGATACAGTGTACTCCAGAAAAGTATCAGTATTAATCGCATCGCATGTTATCCTGGTGACGGGTATGTGCCCAGTGGCGGACTGGCTCTGATTTTTGCACCGGCCATGAACGAGTTAAGGGGGCCCTAATTGGGTGTGGCCTCGATGATGAGTGTGTGGTCAGGGGCAAAATTCGTCGCAATTCCTCGATTCCTTACCAATAGCCAAGCTAAACTCACTTTCTTTGAAAATAAGGCATATATCTCACGATATATCTTCTTATGGCATGATTAAAATCTTTACATTGTCCCTACATTATAAAAGAATTTTGCCTTTTTTGTATTATGGGCCAGACGATCTATAATGTTTTCGTTTCTCAGACTGTTGAGGAACCCCTTCCTGACCCCCCCCCAGCAGTGTGGTCAGGGCAAATAAACTGATGGAGCATCAAAATGAGGGGTCTGGGGGCAAAGTCCCCAGGAAAATTTCTGAGGACACGCCCTCTACTTTGGCTTAGAACGCTTCTCCCAATCCCAGGTTTGCCGATGCTAAAATTGAATTTTTGATCATTTGTAACAGTAGTTTTATGAATAAGCATCCACAGGGAAATTTTTGAGTAAACATCTGTCATTTGGCTTAGAATGCCTATCGCCATCCCATCTTACCAGAGCAGAATTGGAAACTTTGAAATTCTCAAGATTATTTTTGCAGTTTTCTATCAATGAACACTCTCATGAAAATTATCGGGCAAAAGCTTTCAGTTTTTCACGATCCAAGTTTTACGTGCCCCCAAAGTGGAGCAGTTGACAAAGTGCGTCCCGGAAATTTTTTGAAACTTGCAGCCTTTACTTTGGCTTAGAGTGACTCTCCCAGTCATTTCTTTACCCTACACTACCTATAACAACTATTTTCTGTGAAGGAATCTCGAGAACCATCTTTTGGCAGAAGTGGAGGCGGCCTTTACTTTTTCTGCAAGGGTGCTCCCTTCTTCGCCATCCGTATCTTCGCTCTCGACTGTATTCATTTCTTTGAGTAAGTTCAATAACACTGAAGGATTCAAATGTGAAATGAGATGTCCATTATACAAACATTCAACTCTACCAAAAATTTCCTTAATTTTGCAAAAGAGGCCCTTTTCCAGGAAAAAGGGGGCCCTTTTTGCAAGATTTTGAGGGGGGCCCACCGGCCACGGGCCGGTGGGCCGGTGGGCCAGTCCGCCACTGTATGTGCCAACCCCAGCTTTGGGTGCAGTTTCTACAATTCTTCCAGTTTTAGGTAACCATCTTACATAATTTAAAATTGTGCCACTTTTGGGTAAAGATTCATAAATCTAGCTGAAGTTTTTATTGTTTTGTTTGTTTGAAATTCCAATTTTGGTATGACGGTTTTGCGATGATACCCAGTTTTGGTTAGCATATGCTCCAAACCTTTAAATTAATGTAAAAAGATGGGTGTAAAATTCTGTAACCTATTTTTAGAACCGAATGGCTTGAAAAAAACTTTAGCTACTTTGCTATAATTCTACCGTTGGACTTTCCTGAAATCTTCAATGTTTTCAGAATTAGAGTATTGTTCTTTCTTTTTCAAGAATTAAAATCATCTTAATTTCCAAACTCTTTGAGGTAGCATGGAATAATTTTCAAGAAAATCTATAATTTGTTTCCAATTTTGAGAACACAACGCGGCACACACTAGCCCGTGATTGAGAATAGAAAGAAGAACTTTAGGGGGCTGCAGGGGCTCTAGGAGGAACGTCCCCCTGCCTCTGAGGCTATGTCATCCAGCATGGCATAATCATTGACTCTTCAAGCTGTCAAAGGTAAGTCAGAGGAGTTACGACCTAAAAATGATACTCCCAATAATGAATGGCACTTCCAGTAATACTTCCAACTGTCAAAGATACTTCCAACCATGTGTGACAAAAAACTTGTCACCGCCGCTACAGGACACACAGCGGCAATCGGTAAACTAAATAAAAGCATGCTGAAGCATAACTGGGGCAAGCAGCGCCACAAAACAGAAGCAAAACAATTCACTGGCACATGACAGCCTTCAGGCTGCTGGTAAAACTGTTAAACAAACAACTTGCTTTGGAAAACTTGCCGCTACTTGAAATTGTCAAGAGGGGTAAAATACACCGCCTGCCTGGCATCTTCATGTCATCAGACACATCAGACATGAGTACACAGCTGTATGTTAACAGCCTGTCACCACTTTTCATACTGGTTGCACTATAAACAAATTCATTACGTATTTCTATTAAAAAGTGCAATTTCGGTTTCTAAACAAAAGAAAACTGGAAGAAGCAGGGGGTGGGGAGGGAAGATACGACGAAACGAAACTCACTCAGGCTGCGTGCAGCCTCGGAGGAGTTGAGGCTGCACGCAGGCTAAGCTCGTTTGAAGGTGCAGGAACTGGATCTAAGGCCCTTGATTGAGAGCACAGGTTCCAAATTTTTAACAACGTCGGTGTATGAAATAAGATTCTACAAAGAGTCCTTCCTCAGCTCAGCGGAAAAAATACGTTCACAGCTCAGCTCAGCGGAAAAAATACGTTCACAGCTCAGCTCAGCTCAGCGGGAAAAAATACGAACGAAACTCCATGGCCAAACTGAAGACTACTTGTTCTGGACTGGACACACAAAATATTACCTTTTCTCCAAGTTGAACAAAGGGTCAATCGGGGATTTCATTACATTTTCAAAGAGTGCTTGAGGTTTCCTCTTCACTCAAAGCTTCTTTTAGGTATACCCTTTCATGACTCATAATTACATGAATAATTTAGTAAAATATAAAAAAGTACTCTAAAATAATACTTGGCCTAAATTCAGTTCAGGAAACCATGAACAACTGTTAACAACTGCTTTAAATTCCTACATTGGTGGTCGAGTTTCCAACTAAGGATAAATTTGAATAACTCCTTCAAACTAGCTATGACAATGTCATTTAATAGGATTCTTCACTCTGCCCTGCTGTTGTTCATTCAGATTTGTTTAAATGAAATCAAACTAAAACTTGATAGCTGCCTAAAGACACAACCTATATAGAGTAGACACAACCTACCGTATATAGAGGGTGTCCCAAACATTGTGCCCTATCATTTGCGTGGCTGCTGTGGAGGAGCTTTATATTGTATTGTTCGCTCTGGATTTGCCCAAAAAAAAAGTCCATGTTTGCTCTTGGTATACACGTATTTTTTTTAAAAGAAACTGCCCATTAGAAACTGAACTCTCAGATCGCCAAAAAATTAATACAGAAAACCAAAACAGATAGGAATTTTTTCCAATGCAAGATTATGAGTCCCTGTTTGAGCAATAAGGGGGTTTACAGTTAGGGTAGTAGTTTCGTGATAACTAAGGCAAAAATCGTAAGCTTAATGGCGGTGTTGCAGTCCATGAAATCACGAATTTATCAAAACTGTAAAGATATGATACCACAAAGGGCGGTCACTGTTATGTCTGCTGAAGGTAAATCTGACTATTATTTTCTATAGCATCTTAATCAGTGTATTCAACTTGGCTGGTGATAAGATCTTAAAAGATATCCAATCAAATCCAACACTGGATACGTCCTGCTGCGAAAAGATGCAAAGAGATGGCCTAAGGAGTCCGCGAGGCATTGCTGCTTGTGCGTTTGGCAACCAGGGATGGCGCCAGCGGGGGTGCTAGGGGGGCAGGAGCCCCCCCAAAATTTCACTCAGCCCCCCTATCGGCACTTAAATTTTTGACAATTTCTACGCACTGTCGGCATTTTCATAACCTAAACCTCCAGATGTCTTTGCTGCGTTGTCATCTCAGTGAACTTGAATTGAACTCATTCATAACAAATTTCTGACTGTCGGCACTCTGGCAGTATTTGCCCCCCTAGCATTTCTTCCCTGGCGCCATCTCTGTTGGCAACCACCAACAAATTGCGAGGAAATAGAAGAAACCGATGCATTAGACAGTTCAGAATTGCAGCTTACAGACTTGATTATCCATAGACTTAGGAGTCAGAAGGCACAGGGAAAGCTGTTCAAAAACCCGTATTTTAAGCTCAAAGTGCCCTCTTCCTCAGCCCCCAGGGGCTACTCTCGTATAATCAGCATTAGGGTGCTAAAGTATCCAAAGTATTTCGAATTTGATAACGTTGTTTGATTTTGATTTCGTTTGTAAGTCATCTTTTTACTCTATATTTTTCTTGTTCTTCTCATCTTTGAGACCCAAAAAACGATCCAGAAATTCATGAACCTAAAACAATAATGGTACAAATGACTGACCCAAAAATATCTTTTGCCCAAATTTTAGACTCAAAAAGGTACTTGAGCACCCCTATCCTAAATATACCAGAGTACACCCCTGGGCCTTAGCCTTTGTCAAGCTTAAAGGTAATGTGTCCATGTAAGTACAGCAGCGTATACACTCTTGTCAAAATGTGCTGACACGATGCTGACGAAGAGCCCGAGAAGCGCACTGTGATTGGTAGAATTTAACTGAACACATGCAAAACTAGAATTTAAATTTCACAACGAGGCTTCCTGCTGTGAAACTTCAGGTTGAGCTCTGGAATCGCAGCCGCAAGCAAGTCATCAGTCTGCTTATATTAGAACCGGCTTTTTTTTAGTTCCCGGAAAAGTTATCACATTAAATATCACGTGAAAATAGCAAAGTCGCTGTACTTACATGGACACATTACCTTTAATAGTGCCCTTCTAGTTCTAAAATGTGGCACTTCTGAAAACTGTACCCCATCAAGTGAGAACTGCTTCCTACGTCACTGTCAGGATCCATAACCATCGCAGAAACAGTCTCTGGTATGTCAGAAAGTGTATAGAGATTCCTATTCTCAGGATCTTCCATAGGAGAAGGTGAAAAAAAGAAATCAACAATCAGGAGTGAGAAGGAAGCCAAGATAACTAAACAACATACGGGGAAACTTCATAAAATGCCAATAGAGAACCTATTCCTTGCCCTTTTATCGCTAGCCGCTAACCCTCAAAATACTGAGCCTTCTTTAGCTTCTTGACCGTTACATTTTTTATGAAGATGCTTTAGAGCAGTGATTCATTTTCGATCAATCTTTCAATTCAATTCCATCTTCTCTCTAAAATTGATTTCTTGCAGCAGGTAACTAGACAAACTTGCCTGCATTGTACTGATATCGCAATTAGTTCACTGGTCTTCATTAGTTACACATTTTCCAATGAGTTAAACTTTGAGTTAATTTCATTTCAAGAATATAGCTGAAGATTATTAGAAACTGAAGTCGTACTTTCGTTACGCTCATTGTGCTCCACGTCAAGACCTCGTTTCTATTCGTAGTGGCCTAAATCCAAGTTACGCACAACTAAGTACAGTAATGGGCTTAATCTAGACTGATAACAGTGAGTCCCAGTTATCGCTCACCAAAACGAGACTACAGCCTACCAAACCGAGCAGGGGGGGGGTTGGAATAGTATCCCACAATGCTTTGCGTACCATTCATATTATTGGAATTCCGCATTGGAATTTGATCAGTCGGAAGTTTTGCACGAAAGCTGTGATGCTGGCCTAAAATAATGGAAGTTTTTCGAGATGTGAATTCGCCGATTTGAAACAAAATAAATCCACCCAAAAGCTTTATTGCATTAACCAACTACCAGGAGAAGATGTAGCAGTGAAACCAGACGAGAATATTATTCAGCGTTGTTGTTCAGTTCAGTTCATTTCATTTTAAAAATCCATCTAATACATGTTATAACTCTACATACCTACCTATCTAATTAACAAATATGAATTTAAAATAAAATACAACAAATAACATTGAAAAAACACAGGATGATACTTAGGGCAAATGTAAACAGACTAAATAGGTAAGTATGAAGAGCCATAATGAGATTAGGGGAATTTCTTAAAGTTGTGGGGCACGTATAGTTTCTTTGGACAAATTAGACGAAAACCGCATCTTGTTTTCAGGTGAAATAAAGCTTTAGATGTTGGGACTTAGCGGGACTTAGATGTTTTCCTAGCAGCCATAGCCTTTCGAAGTATAAATCAAAGCAAAACATTGCAAAGTCCCTTCCCCGTCTGTCAGAAAACGAACAACAAATTTAATAAATATTGGTCGAACTGCGTTACTTAGGCCCACAGTAACTTCCCACAAAAACGGCCTATTAAAGCTTATCGATAACTGACAATAACTGCAGTTCATAACAAAATTATGTGTAAATGCCCATTAGTCATAATTCGAATCAATACACCTACCTAGATTGAATTTTCTGTCTCTACAATGCCAATTTTCAATCCCAGTGCAGAAGTGAACGAAAAATTTTCTGCCATTTGCGAAGTTTCGAAGAACGGCACTCAAAAACTTCGCGGGGGGCTTTGCCAACCCCCCCCCCCCTGCAAACCGAGATGGGTATATCAGCTTGGGGGAGGAGCGAAACTCGATTTGCAATCAGTCTAGGCTTAATCTATTTCTCTAAATTTGAAACAGAATCGCCTCTCTGTTAGATAGAGCAGGGAAAAGTCTGTCTCAAACTAGATATCACGTGAGATTTGTGATAACAACGCAAGATTACTCGTTGGAAAGTCTTCAATGTTTGTCATTTGCGGACATATTCACGTGAATTCTAATTTGAGACAGACTACAAGCATTCTAAATTAACACTTGGCGACACGCTTTTGGCTAGCAAGTGCTTGATCAAACAGTCGTAAATCAGTTTTTATTGTTACCAAAGGCAACAACGCCTTTTGTGAGAAGAACGTAGTTTTCTGTTTCATCCAGCATGCCTTGCACGTGCCGTCTCTTGATTGGCCATTGTTGTCGCCATCGGCACGTTCAAGGCATGCTGGATGAAACAGACCCTTTAACCAAGCAAACAACTAATCAGCAGTTAATCTTGAAGCCATATGCCTATTTGCCTGCCTTAGGCCCCCTGAAAATGAAGGTTTGAGTAAACATATCTTACTCAAATGGGAAGCAGCCAAAAAATTTGGAAAATCCAGTGCTAGAAAAAATTATTCAAGCAACTACCCATTTCAGTCAAGGAAGTCCTACGCATATTTTTGCTTTATTTTCAGTTGTTTCTCGTTTTCAAAGTACGAGAAACTTGGAAGGTACTTGAGTAGCGTCAAGACATTAGGACGGCTTCAAAAAACTTATACCCTTAGGACTCAAAATCTGATCATTTTAACAAACTTTCAATACTCGCTTAAATTCTTAGTCTTATCAAAAAATGCGTGTGGTAGCAAAAATAGGATAACTGGGTAAAAAGTTGAACAACAATCTTTCAAAGACCGATGAAACGATTGCCTCCCCCCGAATATAACGTGCATGGGAAACTGGGGATTTTTGTCTCCAAGGTCGGTAATTCACAATGTCATGAGAGATTGCAATGGATTAATATTTGAGCCGTTCGTTTGGCGTTTGGATATGGCCTAGACAATGTCTTATCCATCAGCAAACAAATCTGTGGGCCTGCAGATCAATGCTGAATCATACTTGATACGAAATACGTGAAATTAACTAATTATCATCGGTTTTGATTGGAAGTGTGAAATCATTAGATTTCCAAATATTTACACATTTGTTATTGAGAAAACTGCTGGTGTATGGGAAAATTTCAGTGGAAAAGTTGTCTGTTCAAACATGCAACGAATACACAGGCTTGTGTGTGGAGATATGAACAAATAAAGTTTTCATTGACCATCGAAGATATTTTTGCTGCAATGTTGGAATTCTCAAATTTCATTAGTCACTAAATATTTGAGCCTAGGATCAAACGGGGATCAAATATGATTGTTTTTCAAATTGTTACATTCACCACAACCTATGAGGCCTATGAGTTAATGGTAGACTTAAGACAAGAGCCCTTCTTTGCTTCGGAATACAACTGCAACAAAAACCGAGCTAGTCCAATTAAATTGGGAGCGGAGGCAGCAATCCAGGTCATAAGTCCAAGTGCAGGGGTCTTTGACTCTATACATGTCGTTGTTTCGCTCTTCGACTGAACTGATATATCCACTGATACCGCCACAACTACGACTCATTTCCCTTTGCTTCCAGAAACAGATTTAGCCTCGTACTGTTATCAATGGCCTAAATCAACTGCTATTACTTTTTTCAAAACTACCGAGCCAAGAACGCCACAAAAAGCCATTTTCCAGGAATGCAGTACAATAAAACTAGCTACCATTATACTTAGATGAAGGTTTTTGCAAGCCACAATTGCAAACTAAGGTTGTTCATAAATCCTGCTTTCTGATTGGAGCACAAAGACGACAACAGATTTTTGTCCGGTTTTACAGCATTAAGGAAACAAGGCCCTCACTGAAGCGACAACGACAACAACAACAACAACATCAATGAGATGAGATGAGATGAGATGAGATGAGATGAGATGAGATGAGATGAGATGAGATGAGATGAGATGAGATGAGATGAGATGAGATGAGATGAGATGAGATATGAGATGAGATGAGATGAGATGAGATGAGATGAGAAAAGATGAGATGAGATGAGATGAAATGATCGTAAGATGAAGGTCCTTGTGGAATAAGGCTGGACGTATGACGAGGAGTCCCTTGTATCCCTGGGGTAAACCTTGCTCAGCAGGGACTCGTAATGAAACTATGAAAAAGCTGATCCTATTTTCTGCTGACCGAAGCGCCATGTTGAAGGCAAAGATCACAGGGAAACAAGGGACTCCAGGTCAAAAGTCTAGAGTGAGGCTAGGGAGGCCTTAGGCCTAAAAATTTTTTTGCTTACGCCAAAACAAGGCCCATTTCCAAGTGTTTCTAGGCCTGCTGAGATCAAAACTTCAAGATCAAAAAGTGAAGCTGGCGACGTGTTTTGAGCAAATATGTCAAAATTATGGATGGTGAAAACGGGTGCTAAGGAAATGCCTTGCAAGTGGCCATGTAAACATCATTTGTCAAGAGCAGGCGCTGCCGCTGTGAGACGCGCAACAAATTGTTCCAGCCGACGAGAGAAACGCTTCATGTCCAGGGCAGGATATCCATGCCAACCGAACTTGACGATGAGTCAATCACAAAATGTGTGTTTGATAATGCATTACAATAATGTTGCTGTTTCTTAGACTAAAATTTTACAGTTTAACGATGTTCGCGAAGCAACAACCTTCCCTTCAACGAATGACCCATAATTACGGCCTTTACGGTTTACCGTCTACCGTAAATCCTTGAAAAAGCCCCCGGGGAAATTCTCGGAAATTCTTAGATGGGAGCTTATCCAAGAAGCGGGTTATTCAAGGGGGCCTCAATAAATAATACGATAGAAGTTTGCTGGCATACTGCGATCTAGCTCTCCCCTGGAATAAGTCCCCACCTAATATCGAATTTTGACGAAAAAGCTCCCCTCTAATAAGCCCCCAAAGGGATATTTGAACTTCACAAAAGGTTAATTTTACTCAAATGTATACATTCTTTACCTTGATATCATGTCTATTTTCGTTAGAGGGCTTATTCGTAGGCGGGGCTTACTCGCAGATTTATGGTATGCACTGCGTTGCTAAAAAATATTGCTCTGCAAAGCCTAATCTTTGCGCTTGGCGATTATTGCGACAAATTTGGTGGGGTTGCGAGACGTGACACCGATAGCTATTCATCGCGATTATAGATCATCGCTCTTTGTTATAAATGATGAATGTTCAGTTTGAAACCTGGCTTAAATAACGTTTAGAGGGATTCTGGGCACCTTACAAGGTCAAAAAGGCGACTTTATTTGCGACATGATACCCTGATTCGTATTATGAAATATCATTAACATTTCATGGACTTCTGGAGCCAAAGATATTGGATTAATGTCCTGGTGTTTGATTAAAGGTGCCTTGTATGAGCCTTGTACACTCAATAAAGTAGGTTTCTGGCGTTTGTGCAAATAAATCGTTGATTTGATTTGAAAGATCTCTTTTCATTCCAGTTTGAACACGCACGGCAGGCGCACGTTTTAATGAGATTCACTTGCAAAATCCCTGCGTTCACCAGGCCTATGTATTTTTTCACCGAGTAGATGCACTGAACGTTGATTTTCTAAGTAATATATGGGTAGGGTCAGGAACGCCGGAGAGGGGGGGCGCGGGGGGTCAAGCGCCCCTCCTGCCCTTTCCTAACGGGGGCAAGGGGGGCAAAAGTGCCCTTTCAATGAAAAACAATAATTTACTTTGAAACTTGATAGAAAAGCCGCCATAGCTTCATTCCCTTATCAAAAACACACCAGTAACGAAAAATGACTTTCAATTGCAACTTCAAGATAAGCAATATACGATTTTATGCGATTCGGAATGAGGACATGTGGAGGAATGGCCGAAAAATTTCGTCAAAGAACATGATTAATGTTCGTTAAAACGTTTTTGATAGCATTTTAAGCCAATCTAAAGGGCGTGGCCACAAAAATTTTCCCGGGGGAGTACCCCCGGACCCCCCAATTTTTAGGCTCGCTTCGCTCGCCTTCAGCCTCGATTGCCCTTACGCTCCTAGTCGCCCCCCTTGCCCTACCATCGCTCCGGCGTCCCTGGGTAGGGTCGTTTTGCGCTACAAAGCGACACGGTTTACACAAATCTTTATCGACATCGAAAAATTTGAAGGGCAGCTCATTCCATAAATATCTACACTCCTATTGCAAAATCGTTTCAGAAAAGATCCACTTAAAAACCTCTAAAAAAGATGCCTTCGTTCTCATAAAAATCGTCTCCATTTTTCGGAGGTGTAATTTGTCCATCCTGACAATTGAAGTATGTAATACATTAAAGTTCTGAACAAACTATTGGTACTTCAACTTTGCGTGGGGCCTCAGGTATTTTATTTCTAGGCCATAGGACATTGATAAAGCGTGATGTACCTATTTCTACAACTGATAGGGGCAGTTGCCCACCTAAAACGTCTCAAAATGCGATATGTGATGGAAATCTCAGAGGTTTTTAGAAATTTTCCTTCGCTGCCTTCACGAAAATGATGAGCTGTGTACGGCCTTGAAGACAATAAAATTTTGTCTCTCACGACAAAGCTGGCATTCAAAATAAAGAACAGAAAACCCCTCCTTGTTGGACATCTATCTATCATCATCATGTACATAAGCCATCGAAGCCATCCACTGTGTGAAAGCTCATAAAATGGGCTATTTTTGACTGCCCATAAATTGCTACAAATCATTTCCTGTAGAGTAAAAAATTCTTAACTAATTCAGTCACTCCAAAAAGGGTTGCGACGTTAATTATCATCTGGTATGGTGCCTATTAAACTTCATGTGAACATGGCATGTCAGACAGTGATGGTATGCCTTAGATTTTTCTGACATTTCTGCACTCAAGAAAATTGATTCACACAGTATTGCCCTACAATCCTAGACTTACTCCACTCGTCCCAATGTTTTCCATACATTCAATTTTTACAGCAGCGGTAACAATATATAACGGTAATAATATTCAATCATAAAACATGCTGTTGTTGTTGCAATAACTGGGACTTTGTATCGTGTCTACTACAATCTTTGCAATGCAGAAGCAAGCAAAATGACAGGGGAACCTCTGCATAGGAGAGTACTACAATCCTACAACCCAGGGGCTACTCCCATATTTTGTAATTAAGTTTCTGCCCACATCTTTCGATATTTCCTCCTCCAAAACAGCCAAATGCGCGCTTTATAGTTTAGCGGTAAGGCCTTGTTGCATTCATGATTCAATGAAAATCAATAACTATTTCTGGAAGTTTAGTCTACACCTACTGGGTGTCCCAATACCCATGTATACAGATTTGCTTGACTCCAGTGATGTGAATTTAGCTTTAATCAATGGCTAATCACTCTCAAAATGTTCCTCGATAGTTAACTTGAACACAGATACCTCATTTGTTGGTATTGGTGCTTTGAGAGCAGAAATATCAATCTTGAAAGCTCAAATGTGCCCCGGGGGGGGTACTTCATTGTTAAGTTGTACTGGACGTGCCGCTCATATGGATGGGTTTTTTCCTCTGAAATTCTCTACATATGGGTCTGTTTTTAACCACAATTCTTATAGATGGGTACTTCTTTGAGAATTTTCTTATCAATCGGCCCCATAATGATAATCCAGGCCAAAAAACTGAAATTTTCCTTTGTTTCAAATCGATAAATTCATGCACATGGGTCAAAAATTTCCTGATATTCATGCAAATGGGCTCGAAATTTTTGAACACTCCGTCATACGAATGGGTCCTTTTCTCAAAGTCCAGATTCAGGTCGAATCATGTTGACAATGAAGTACCCCCCCCCCCGGGAAATGTGCGTCCACTTCCAAACCAGAGTTTTGGCCTTTTGGCCTAAGCAAATTCCTGAAGCACATTGAAATTAAGAACTGAAATTAATGAAAATCGAGAAATTTCCCAATGGGTGACCGTGGGGTGACTTCTGGAAAACAGAATAACACAAGATCTAATGTCGTTCAAATTTTATCAAGGTTATCATTGATTTATACACTGTGCCTTAAAAAATTGCTTAGGCCAAAAGGCTAAAGCTCTGGTTTGCAGGAGGAGGCAAATTTGAGCTTTCAGGATCTACATGTTTGGTCTCAAAGTACCAATATCAACAAACAAGGTATCTATGTTCAAGTTAACTATCAAGGAACATTTTTAGAGGGATTAGACAATGATTAAAGCTAAATTTACATGGCTGTAGTCAACCAAATCCGTATACATTTTTTTGGGACACCCGGGTATCTTTTTTATAAGAAACTAAGAATTTGGGCCAGTACTCACAGTTTCTTAAAAGTATCAGATTTTGAGTACTCAGAGTTTCTTACGAGTTTCTTAGAGGCTCCACAACAATCTTCATGTTCACTGTCTGTGCCCTGGTAAACATTTCAATACAAGGCCTTTCCAAAATATTTTTAGACATTACTCAAGTACCTTACAAGCAACATGATACAGGAAAAAAGTGAAAGTAAAGTAACAATATGTAAAGGATTTCCCTTATCAAAATAAATAGTTTCTTAACTTATATTTTCCCAGTACTGGAGTGTACTGGAGTTTACTGGCGATTCTAATGGGCCGTTTCTTTTGAAAAATATGTGTATTTATACCTGAAGTTTTTCACTCTTGCAGAAAGAATACGATACGAGATTTTAGACAACAAACGGATATTTAGGGACTTTTTGGGGATTTTTGTTGAAAACAAGACGACTTTAGCCAACGCATATAAGATTTTGGAACGAAATTTCCTCCAAAGACAATATGGGACTTCCGTCCTCTGTGCCTGTGACGCAATATGACGTAACTGAATTCAAAAACATATATTTTAGGACTGAAAACACTGCCAATCCATCAACAATAACGTCACTACAACTTGCTCTAATTTACTGCCAATGTTTGGCACCCTCACAAAAGGGAACAAACAACAAACAAATACTCCTCTATTCCATTGAGACAAATTGAAACAACCGAATGGTCAGTGTTATCAATCGCAATCTGACAGGTGAATTCATTTATCTTTCTCAAGATGTTATCTCCTTCACAAAGATTCACCAATTAAAATTAAGATAACGATGCACAGATAAGAAGGCCTATGGGAAGGCAACTCCGCCAAGGCAACCCGGGAAGTGGTAAAAAGCCCTTGAAGTTAAAACAGTGCAACTTAGCATTTCTTATTTCTAGCAAAAACTTTATCCTGTGTGTGATTTCATGTGAAAGTTCAAGTCCTGCGCTTGAGTCCTGCGTGGTACAAGAGCTTTGTCAAGGACATACGGCAGGACTATTTGTCATAGTAGATTACAGATCAGAGAGAGAAATCAAGACCCTCGCGTCGAGGCTCAACAATAATTCCCTCCCCTTCGAAACAAGGCTGTGTTTATGGCATATCTCCACATCTGCGTTTGCCAAGGTGGAAAGGAAGAATAGCTGACTTCGAGCAGTGCCAAACTTGCATAGCAGCAAACGGCTATTATGCGTTCGTTTGTAGCAATTTTTATCCAATTAAAACCAACCAAAAGGCCATATGGATTTTGATTCAATCAGCGGCAATCACTTGTATCAGAAGAGGGTAGATAACCCATTAGATCAAAGGCCAAAGGCCAAATGCATTTTGATTCAATCAGCGGCAATCACTTGTATCAGAAGAGGGTAGATAACCCATTAGATCTCGTCAGTTTGCTATCACAGAGCCCTCGGGGAGTCGTGTATACTCGGACTAATTCGATCAATAAACATTTGGTCTGTTTTCCGTGTCTGCGACGTTTTAGCGCGGAATTTTCGCGTAGCAAAATCATAATATAAGATCCACAGCACAACTCACCATTCTTTCATCCTCTCCTTGCAACTGTGCGACATCACCAAAACAAACCGTCATCTCAGTACTTGATCGCTTTATCGTCCAATCTCTCAGATCACTCTCAACTTCTACTACTCCAACAACTCCTTCGGGTATTCTGTTTACAAACCAAAAACTATACGGATTTCTTTGATGATTTGGTTTGTTGTGTTTCTGGCTTTGTTTACGACTTCATCAAAGTTTCGGCATCAATATCTGGCTTTGAATTTCATCTCATGAGACCACGCTGGAACACAATAGATTTCTGAATCATAAAAAGTATTATAACTTCCTTTAGAAAGACTCCTGCCAAGGGATATCAAGCTACTTAAAATTATCCCTTCGAATCCTTTCTTCTCTACGTAGATGTTTGGAGGCACGAGCAAAAGATCTTTATGCCCTTGATTGTCCCTGGGAAAACTCTGACAGATCAACCAGCAGGAAATAAGCAGCTTTATTCGTTCCACGCTAAAACTTTGCTTATTCTCTTTGAATTACAGACAGCAACTGGAATTCCCGATCAGATTAATGCCACCTTGTATGCTTAGGCCAACATCTAATACCCCGATTGCCATGATAAAATTGTGATTATTCGTTTCTATGGTTTATGTCAAACAGGATTTTGCCTCCGTTATTGTGGCTTCACTCAACACCCGTTCCACAGTTTCAAATCAATGATGAGATTGTGTCATTTCCGAGTAGCTAAACAAATAGTCTAAACAATCTTCGTTTTGACCAGGGGGTTCTGCAAAATAGTACCAAAATGGCGCCAATTTTCAAACAAATCACAGTTGGCTGACCCAGAGACACGCAAATGTCCAGAATGTACAATCATGAACCAAGGACATTAGGATCCAAGACCAGGACTTCAGCAAACAGGAACAGGAGCCAGGACAATCTGGACCCAGGGCGTAAAATTGGAGCCTACCCCAAGTCTACTAGGACTGGGACCCAGGACCAGGACCGTTTCTGATCNTGTCTCGGCCGGCACGTCTTATCTGTCGAGCTATAAACTCTGGAGTTATTTCAACCGACCTCATTCTCTAAAATGAAATGAAGACTTCACGACGAAATTCTCCCACCCTCCCTGTCCCTTCTTATATTTGTGTTATTGAGTTTATTGTTTTTTGGGTTAACTTTTTAGTTTTTCGGTTGTCCAGTCGGACTTCCTGACAGGTGCATTAGCCGGAATTCGTTATTCCATGTCTATCACCGACCGTAAAAACTACCGCTGTTCAGGCAAAAGGGCCTGGTGCACTCTCCTCCGCAGTCAGATTAACCTGTGGTGCGAGAGAGGCTGATGCACTGATAGCCCATTTTCCTGAGGTAAGTATTAACGAGTAGCTAAACAAATAGTCTAAACAATCTTCGTTTTGACCAGGGGGTTCTGCAAAATAGTACCAAAATGGCGCCAATTTTCAAACAAATCACAGTTGGCTGACCCAGAGACACGCAAATGTCCAGAATGTACAATCATGAACCAAGGACATTAGGATCCAAGACCAGGACTTCAGCAAACAGGAACAGGAGCCAGGACAATCTGGACCCAGGGCGTAAAATTGGAGCCTACCCCAAGTCTACTAGGACTGGGAACCAGGACCAGGACCGTTTCTGATCGTGTGATCGCCTGATCTTAACAAATGCAGGAAATGAATCCGGATGAATCCACGATAGCCCTGTCCACAAGTTGCTCGGCAACTTTCGGGTAACTTGAAGTCTTTTTGGCAACTTTTAGGAATTTTGGCAACTTTTGCAACATTGAGAAACTTGTCCTCATTCTAGCAATGTTACAAACATTTCAATGATATTTTGTTTATTCTCTGCAACAGTAATGAAAATTAGACATACAAAGGATCTGTTTTCTGGTCAGGCTGGGATTCAGCCAACGTCTTGCTTTGCGAAGAACTGGTCTTTCAAGTTTTATGATTTATGACTATGATCAGTATGATGGCGATGATTATGATGACAATGATGATGATTGTGATGATGATGATGCTGATAATGGTGATGATTATTTAGACTGATTACAATTCGTCGCATATTTCGCTCGTTTTTTATATTTTTGATTTTAACCTTTTGAGCGAGCAATTCCATTCAATTCAATCAGTAACTCTACTCAATAGCGAGCGAAAACTAGGGACGAACTGTAATAAGTCTAATGATTATTATCAATCAATTAATGTTGTTGTTGTTGTTGTTGTTGTTGCTGTTGTTGTTACTGTTTATAAGCAACAAATGGTTCCTGCTGAAATACTGAAGATGTGTTACAAGGTTTTAGCAGTATTAGCGGGGAAAGGCTCAAACTTCCAGGGAACTGCCTCATACTGCATCATGAGAGAAAATGTTGCAATAAAATAAAAGGTACTTCTTGTAGCATCCTTGGCGCTAATCTTATGCATATAAGTCAATTATTCATATATCTATCGCACTTGGCCATAAAAAATTACAATAAATGAGCAGTGGCGAAGCTGGGCAAAGATGGTAGGTCATGCTCTGGGCGGAAGGCGAATAGGAGAAGCTCCTTGCGCCTGAGGCGGAAAGGGCGCGGAAAATATTTTGAGCCACGCCCATTTTTCTGCCTGGGAACGCCCATTTTTGTAAAAGGCTTGAGCAATGCCCATTTCTGTAGAGATATAAACAACACCTGTACATTCATGAAAAATTCTTATTTTCAAAAATTTTAGGCCAAGAATTGTTCTCAAAAATGTTCTTGTTTCAAATCAGGCATTTCAGCAGTAAAACATTTGTTTATCACAAATCTGGCAGGCATGTGTTAGGGTTTCAGATGTCGTACAATCATTTCTGTTGAGCAGTTGCCAGACATGTTTGATCCTCAATGAAAAGATCATTGACTGAAACTCAAGTCCCAGATCACAGGAATATCTTTTTAAGCAGAAGGAACCCCCATCAGCTAATAGGCAACAGTAACATTTGGGGCAATAAAACTAACAATTCATCTTGCAAGCAGATTGGCTCTTGTTATGGGAGAAGGCTCTGATCTGCAACAAATTATGATAACACAGCAAAGGAAGTAGAGTACTCTTGAAAAGTTCCTCAACCAACAAACTTCAGTATGACAATAATCCATAAAAAGCAAAGTTCTCTTGGAAAGCTCCTTTAGTTAGCAACACATATGCTAATAATAACCTGGTGGGGAGGGGGGGGGTTATTCGTATATAAATAGGGTAAGGGTGCTCTGGCTGGGGTACAAAATATCATGATAGATTTCATGTAATGTATATATTTAAAGTTCACGTATTTTGATAATGCTGCTTGACTTTGAATTTGTTTGTAAATTCATTTTTATATTCTTCTCAATTTTTCTCAATTTGAGACCCAGAAAATAATCCAGAAGTTCAGGGAACTCATAGAAATTCTTGTACAAATGACAAACCTAAAAATATTAATTTTTTGTCAAAATTTTAGACCCAAAGAGTATCTTGAGCACCCCTTTCCTAGCCAAAGTAAAGTACTGGAGATAATAATAATGCAGAGAGAAAATTCTCTTGCAAAAGTTCCCTTTGTCAGCAACAAATTATGATAATACTGCATGAACAGGACAATTTTCTTCGAAGGGAAGTCTAAAATACTAGGCTTGTCTATGAATATGGCACAAAGAGAACACTTGCACATATTTTTTTATGAGAAACTAAGAATTTTGCTCGGTACTGAAAGTTCCTTAAAATTATCAGATTTGCAGTACTCAGAGTTTCTTACGAGTTTCTTACAGGTTCTATCACAATCTTCATGTTCACTGCCTATGCCATTATGAACATTTCAAAACGATGTTTTTTTAAGCATTTCCAATGTTTAGACATTGCTCAAGTACTTTTCGAGTAATATGATACAGGAAACGAGTGAAAACACTGTAAAATATGTTAAGCACATCCTTTATCAAAATAAATAGTTTCTTAATCATTATTTTCACAGTACTGGAATTTTCCCCACAGCCTACCTTCCTACCTTCCTTCTTTTACCACGAGACTTCTTGGAACATCCTGGGACACTGCCTTTCCTCTTCAGAACAAGCTTTGCTTTGCATTTGGATTTGGTTATTGACCTAGATAGGCCTATCACATACCCTCACTTTCTGGCTTCTGCTCGCCTGAAGCTGCACAAGATTTTCTCGATAACTAAGCTGCACAATGTCTCCCTCGATAAAGAAGGACTTCCAGTGAATCTTTACATTCCACAATAATCAAAATTCAAATAATAATTCTCCAACTAGACGTGTATGTAGGGGCACTGACACCTCATCTTGAACGGAACCTAGGCCAGTCAACTTCACAAGACAAAGTTTATATGGTCATAATTACCATTGTTTCAATGCGTATCCTGCTTTTGAACTTCAGCAGGACCTTGAGTCAAAAACTGGCGCAATGGGCATGCGTTAGATCAGCTCCAGCCAATCATTTCATTGCTAGGTTTATGATCATAATGACCCATTCAGATCAGCACGACGTAACATAGGGAACCAGTACGGAAAACAGTGAAATTTGACCATAACTGCACAGTGTAGCTACAACATAGGTATAGAAACCCTATGATAGGTCTGGCGCTCCGAATCGAGCACGAGTTAACACAGGGGGCCAAGGTATCGACAGGTCAAGATGCAAAGGGTAAAATGTGTTGTACTATGACATATGTTGTGATTTTAAAGAAAGTTTTTCAAAGAAATATTTTTTCTGGTGAAAAAATATTCATCATATCTCTGAAAATGTTTGGTCATGCTGAGCATGAGCAGCATGACCGCTAGCTTCGCCACTGTAAATGAGCAACTTTTGGGCAACTTTTTGAAAAAAGTGGCAACTTTTGAGCAACTTTTCAGGAAACTGTGAGCAATTTTTCGAGAAATTTCGTGCAACTTGTGGACAGGGCTAATCCATGACCAAGGAAATTTCCAAGTAGCCTAAGAGTTTAATCCAAATTGGTGTTTTTTTAATATATTTGCATTTTAATATTTTGAAGCGATTTGGAAACTTCTCCGGTAAACTGATGGGCATAATGGGCGATGAAAATAGCAATTAGCAGCACTGAGACTTCATAACCTTAAATCTGAATCGGAAGTAACTTTGCTTTGGTTTCATTGTAGATTTCCTCTTTAGAGACAGGACTTCTGAAAAATCAAAGCACATTTCAAAAATTTCAAACTGATAGGTGCCGAGCGAACTTAAAAGAAGGAAGGAATGTAAGTAGAGTCATGAAATTTGCAATACTTGAAAGAGTCAATTAGAGACATACACAAACCATCTCGTCGGGTTTCAATGCAAATCAACTGAAACTTCAGTGAAGGTAAAATCATGATAAAACAGATGCCAGCGAAGATTTTCTGCGCAATTGCAATTTTATTACTAGTCGTCAGTCCCCTGAAATTCAATTTCTCTTGCTGTCCGGCCATAAACTCTACTCTATATCTTCTTTTAGACTGTTGAGGCCTGTTGAATAATCTCTCTGAACTATGTTTTCGGATTCTTGGCAATTTCTGAGCCTTTACTTGGCTTTGCTAGGCTTTGCTTAGCCTGCATGCAGACTCTACTGATTCCCTGAAGAGAAGTGAGGTTCCTCCTCCAGTAGAGGAACCTCTACTGGAGGAGGAACCTCACTTCTCTTCAGGGAATCAGTAGAGTCTGCACGCAGGATAGGCTTTGCTGGGACAAGTGCCAAACATATCTTACAATTGCAAAACTACGTAAATGGCGTGAATTAGCTACCGAAGATTAAGTTCTTTCAGCAGTCTATGTGATGTTTTTGAACTCTGCATTCAATTTTGCATCGAAACATTGCTATAATAAATTCATTAATAACTCTCTATAAATTTCTCAGCCCTAATGGAATAGATGTTTTTCTGTAGTAGTGATTCTCTACCAAATTCTCACATCTATTGCCATCTGTTGGATAAAAGCTGAATATCTCTACGCCTGCAACAGCTACAGCAGTCTAAGTAACATTTTCGAACTCAGCATTCAATTGTGCATCGAAACAAACATTGCTATAATTAATTCATTAATAACTCTCTATAAATTTCTCAGCCCTAATGGAATAGATGCTTTTCTGTAGTAGTNAGTTACAGCAGTCTACCAGACTTTCTTGAACTCAGCATTCAATTGTGCATCGAAACATTGCTATAATTAATTCATTAATAACTCTCTATAAATTTCTCAGCCCTAATGGAATAGATGTTTTTCTGTAGTAGTGATTCTCTACCAAATTCTCACATCTATTGCCATCTGTTGGATAAAAGCTGAATATCTCTACGCCTGCAACAGCTACAGCAGTCTAAGTAACATTTTCGAACTCAGCATTCAATTGTGCATCGAAACATTGCTATAATTAATTCATTAATAACTCTCTATAAATTTCTCAGCCCTAATGGAATAGATGTTTTTCTGTAGTAGTGATTCTCTACCAAATTCTCACATCTATTGCCATCTGTTGGATAAAAGCTGAATATCTCTACGCCTGCAACAGCTACAGCAGTCTAAGTAACATTTTCGAACTCAGCATTCAATGGTGCATCGAAACATTGCTATAATAAATTCATTAATAACTCTCTATAACTTTCTCAGCCCTTTTTTTTTTTTTTTTTTTTTTTTTGTTGGATTATAGCTGCAAATCTCTACTCTTGCAGCAGTTACAGCAGTCTACCAGACTTTCCTGAACTCAGCATTCAATTGTGCATCGAAACATTGCTATAACAAATCAATTAATGATTCTCTATAAATTTCTCAGCCTTAATGGAATAGATGCTTTTCTGTGGTAGTGATTCTCTACCAATTTCTCGCATCTATTGATATCTGTTGGATTATAGCTGCAAATCTCTACTCTTGCAGCAGTTACAGCAGTCTACCAGACTTTCCTGAACTCAGCATTCAATTGTGCATCGAAACATTGCTATAACAAATCAATTAATGAAACAAATCAATTAATGATTCTCTATAAATTTCTCAGCCTTAATGGAATAGATGCTTTTCTGTGGTAGTGATTCTCTACCAATTTCTCGCATCTATTGATATCTGTTGGATTATAGCTGCAAATCTCTACTCTTGCAGCAGTTACAGCAGTCTACCAGACTTTCCTGAACTCAGCATTCAATTGTGCATCGAAACATTGCTATAATTAATTCATTAATAACTCTCTATAAATTTCTCAGCCCTAATGGAATAGATGCTTTTCTGTAGTAGTGATTCTCTACCAAATTCTCACATCTATTGCCATCTGTTGGATAAAAGCTGAATATCTCTACGCCTGCAACAGCTACAGCAATCTAAGTAACATTTTTGAACTCAGCATTCAATTGTACATCGAAACATTGCTATAATAAATTCAATAATAACTCTCTATAAATTTCTCAGCCCTAATGGAATAGATGTTTTTCTGTAGTAGTGATTCTCTACCAAATTCTC
>REGL01000520.1:100852-112692 GCA_004194395.1 Aurelia aurita complex sp. Pacific | reverse complement strand
CCCCAAAGAGCTTTCTCGAGAAAATCCCTCATAATTTCATAACGGAGTGGCCGATTTCATTTAGGTACATGCTGTTGTCTATGAGAACATGTCCACTGTTAAATAGCAATAACATGCTCTTGATATTCAGGGAGCTGTGTTTTTTCAAACGGGGGGTTGTTCTTTTTTACTCACCCGGTGCAACAAGGGCAGATTTTGTAATGCGGCAGTATAGCATCAGTTGCGCTTGAGTGACACTTCAATTCAAAGCGATTAGCGACGGCAGACAAAGGAAAGTTTCTCAACCAGTGATTCAAAACATACAAAGCCAAGAGTTGCCCCGAAACCGGTGGGCGGTAGGGCAAACTCTCGCCTTGTGCAAGTGAAAGGTGGTTTTTAAGAGAAGTTATGTACTTATAACGAAAGAAGATGGGTAAATCTAAAGTATTGCCTGGCTGATTTTGTTTATTTGATTTAGTAGCCAAGCAGAAGGCATTGCAATTCTAGCATATTTGGTGCTTAAATGAAACAATTACCACACAGGGAATAAATGAATAATTAGATCTACCCTTCTTCTTTCCTTATAAGCACATAACTTCTCTTCAAAACCACCTTTCGCTTGCACAAGGCGAGAGTTTGCCGTAGTTTCGGGGAAACTTTTGCGGCTTTTGAGGTATCAATCAAACGCAACTGTTGCTATTGTATTACAAAATCTGTGCATGTTGCCCGGTACATCAACATGCAAAGCTACTCAATGGTTCTCGGTATTTACCGAATGAGATGTTTGAGCAAAAGTGTAGAATCATAACAGTGATAGAAATAATCCCGTTTGAAAGATCACTTTCCCTGGATATCAACGCAGTGATATCGGTGAATGCCTTATTTTATAGCAAACATGTTCAATTAGATTTAAAAACTGATCAGAACTCTCCATTCTAAATGTATGAGGGAAAAAGCTCTTCAAGAAATCTTCAAAACATGTCTAAAATCATGATCAATTCTTCTTAATATCTCTGCCTAACAAGGGCAGATTTCGTAACACAATAGCATGAGATACTTTTGTTGACACCTGAATTCAAAGCGATTAGTGGCTGCGGACAAAGGAAGTTCTCTCAACCAGAAATTCAAAACAAACAAAGCCGCAAAAATCTCTCTGAAACCCAAGTAGCTAATGCGCTCGTTGTGCATTCCAAAAAATTTTCTTAAGAGCAAACATAGCGTATATCGAAAGAAGAGGGATGTATCTAAACATCTACCTCGGGCATTTTATTTCTTTGGTTCAGAAGCTAGGCAGTAAGTGTTTTAATTACACCTGCAAAAATAAGAGAACTGAATCCCCTCCCAATCGGCTTTTAAATCAAATAAATTAAATGCCCGTGGCAGATGTGTAGCTATATCCTTCTACTCTCGATCTATGCTCATGTTTGCTCTTAAAAACAATTTCTGGAATGCACAACGAGAGAGCTAGCTACCTGGGTTTCAGAGACACTTTTGGGGCTTTTCTTGTTTTGAATTAATGGTTGACAGAATTCCTTTTGTCTGCGATCGCTTTGACTTGCGGTGTCAATCAAAACCAACTCGTGCTATTGTCTTACCAAATCTGTCCTTGTTTCTCTGCCTGACATCAGTGACTTGAACGCGTATGAGCACTTGTTATCGTCTTGGGAGGATGAAATCGCCCGTAATGATTTTGCTCTCCTCCTTGAGATAGCAATTTCATCTTCCCAAAAGGATAGCGCATGCTGGCATTTGTTGAAGTATGTACAAGTCATTGCTGTCAGGTACAAATATCAGGAAAATTCGTTCGTGATATTTTGCCAATCTAAAAGATTTCTTGAAGTGGTTTCCTGGAGAAAATCCCTCGTAATTTCAGAACGGAGGGGCCAATTTCATCCAGATAAATTTTAAGATTTATTGGAACATATTCACTATTAAATAATTAATTTCCAATGTAATTACATTGATATCCATAGAGCAGCAGCGGTCCAAACAGAGATAGTTTTTATTACTCAAACGGAAGAACTTTCTTTTGACAGTTGTTGCTCTACATTGTTAACCTTAGCACCTGTGATGGTTCTTGGCCTATATTTTCCTTTCTTATTTTAATCCTAAGCACTGTGCAGCCATATGTAATATTTCTGCAACAAAACTTGAGGCTGTAGGGAGAGGCTGTTGTTATAATGGGGAAAAACTGTAAAGAATTTACCGGTAGTTCCATGGCAATTCTCGTCTTCTCTTGGAGATCCTCGCCCTATCATCTTTTTGCTGACACGTTTTGTTCTTGGGCACATTACCCGGTCATCTGGAGTCTCTTTGCTACCAAAATCGAGGTCACGGAAGGGTTTTACGTTTACCATAGAAATTTACTGTTAAGCACTGATTTATGTTGCTATTGAAATGTTCATATCTTCTCCAGGTTTTCCGCCCTTTTCGCCGTCATATTTTGGCTGACAGCACTGTGTAATCGTGTAATTTTGCTTTGCAACAAAAGTATGATCGAAAGAGGGTCTCTTGGTATTTATTCTCAGGATCAACAATTAAAATCCAACTGAGGCTGCCATGACAAGTTTTATATCTTCTTCGCCGTTTTTGGCCTATAATCCGCTTCAACACTATTATAATCTTAATCCCTAAGGAACCATCTGCAGTTTCCTTGAAACTAAACATAGAGTTACAGGAAGGATTTGTTGCCAACATAGGGCTCAAATCTTTGAAAAAGTCGGTATAAAATTCTATTACAGTTTTCTTTGAATGAATTGGCGTGGTAGGAAATTTTGTGTTATTTCCTCTAAATCTGCCCTGGAAATGTACTGATATCGTGATTAATTTCAAAATGCAGCATTTATTAAATTTGAGGCTATGACTTCATCAAATTTCTAAATCCTAAACCAGAAGAGATACAGCTTTCTGTTTGCCACCAGGTTGTAGACCTTCATAAACTATGGTGTTCTTGAAGGTTATATCATTTTTCCTCCATTGGTTTAGGATTTACGATGATTTTAATTTTTCCAAAATTTTCCATAAATATTTTCAAAACTAATTAAATTGCCGCCATTTTGAAAGAAATCACGATATCNTATTTCCTCTAAATCTGCCCTGGAAATGTACTGATATCGTGATTAATTTCAAAATGCAGCATTTATTAAATTTGAGGCTATGACTTCATCAAATTTCTAAATCCTAAACCAGAAGAGATACAGCTTTCTGTTTGCCACCAGGTTGTAGACCTTCATAAACTATGGTGTTCTTGAAGGTTATATCATTTTTCCTCCATTGGTTTAGGATTTACGATGATTTTAATTTTTCCAAAATTTTCCATAAATATTTTCAAAACTAATTAAATTGCCGCCATTTTGAAAGAAATCACGATATCAAAAGATTTCCACGGCAGATTTGCAGCAAAGTACTCTAAGTTCCTTTCAAGCCATTCAATTCAATGAAAAATGTCATAGAACTTTACACCCACGTTTTTAAAGATTCGAAAGATTTGAGCCCTATGCTCTGAAATCGTAAGATATTGTAAGATATAGATTTTCGGCTAGAAATACGATATTATACAGTTTCCATTGCCCAAGCATGGTTCTTCAAGCATCTTCTTTTTTCTCTTGGGATTTAAACAAGAATCTTTTAAATTTAGAAAAAATTAGAAAATCCCATGTAAAATCTGAACGGGGTTACCGATCTCAACCAAGAAAAAATCTAAAAATAACGGAACCTGTTAGCTATTCAACCAACTTTTTCTCTTCGTTGAAATCAATGTAGCTTCTGACACCACCAAATTTCATTGTTTTTTCAAACATTTATAGTTTTTTGGTCACTGCATGTGCTGATGTAGCATGTCCTTCAGTCTTCGTTGATTGATAATGTTTTTCTTTTGGCAGGGATCTTCGTGATATTGGTTGTTACATAAAAGTAATCGATGGCTGTCAAGAACTAGACAAAGAAACAAGGTATTAGTTAAATAGTTCGAGTGGTGTATCACCCTGTACAAATCTCGTACACCTTTTGCAAAAATCCTTTTGTTTTCAAGAAAAATCCATCAAAAATCGTTAAAAATCATATTGTTCTAAAAAATGTCGTGAGCCTTTTCGATTGAGTGATACACCCCTTCAAATACTTTTAACAGCTTACTCGCATTCATTTCAATAATAAACTGGACATTTGTACCGGGTGAGTCAACAAAAAGAAACCCCGTTTGAAAGGTCACGGTTCTCTGGATATCAAGACGATGATATCGGCAAGTATATAGTTTAATGGTAGATATGTTCAAATCCATTTTAAAATCTATCTGACTGAAATCGGCCACTCCGTTCTGAAATTATGAGGGAATTTCTCGAGTTGGCCTTTTGAAGAAACCTTCAAAACGTGCCCAAGACAGAATCACTAATACTATTCTGCCTTACACGGGCACCACAGCAATGACTTCGGCATGCTTTCGCACGTGTAATCCTCTTGGGAGGATGAAGAAGTCTCCCCTCTGGTATCATTAACCTATTCAGGGGGATTCTATTTTCCCAAGAGGACAAAATACATGAATACATGTGAGTGTCATCATTTTTAGGAAGGAAAACCAAGGAAAATTTTCTCATTGTTTTCATTCGTTTTTGCAGGTTTTTGGAAGGGGCTTTTTGCAGAAAATCTCCCATATCCACGGGAAGGAATGGCCGATTAAAGCCGGGTAAATTACTGAACGTAATTGAACATGCTAGCAATAAAACACGGCAGTTTTCAATATTATTGCTTTGATATTCAGTGAGCAGTGGCCTTCCAAACGGGGATTCTTTTTTTTATTCACCTGGTAGATAATTCATGAACTTTGCACCAGTATCGAATGATTAAACATGCCTTAATGCGTAATAGATGCGTTTCTGACAATTTCCTCCTAGGTTAACAAACGATTTCAAAGTTGTGTCCAGAGCTAATGCTAAGTTAAAAACAAACTATTCGATCATAATCTGATGCAGTTTGTGGACCTATGCGCAATAAAGTTAACAAACTAATCGGGGAACTTCTGCGTGAATATTTCACTCATAAAGTGGCCACATTGCTGCTAAGCTTAGCAATACTGTCTTTGAAGAGGTTGCAGAGGTGCGGCGAAGGCTCCTCCGACCAACAAGACGAAAACAAATGCAACAAGATTCAAGCTTTAGAATCTGTAAATAGTCCAGTATACAGCATCAGAATCGAAGACCAGTTCACATTCGAATTCAATACGCGCAAGAAGAAAACACTTCATCTATTTTTGGAAAGTGATAAATGTCCTCGACATTTTGAGTTAGTAATGTAATGTTAGTCGTTCCTTTGTAGGGTTTTTGGTCTACCGAAGGATTTCACAGAAGGAGTTGTGTTCAGCACTTATGCCACATTGGTTTCCTCCGTGCAAAAAGGTATCAGCTGCTTCATTTATTCAGAAAGATTTTTCAGCTCAAGATAACTGATATTATGCTATGCCAATGCTCCAAAATATGGAATTTTTACGAGTAAGATTGTGGGTGGTCAAGTTTAAGAGCGAAGGGTATTAGACAGCTAAGAATACGGTAGACATCCGATTTTGTGGGAGCTTCATTGAGCGTGTCGCACAACAAAGAACAAAGAGCCCTGGCATTTAGAAAAGAATAGTTGTCACACTTTAACTTAGATGTATGCAAAGTTTGTGTACATTTAAGACTCGGCGAGTTATGGAGGCGCTCCATAGACGAAGCTGCAAAAATGTGTGTGCAGCTATACAGCTTTGCGGAGCAACACCAGACCTATTGTTGTTGTTCTATATACGTAACTGTTAGATTTTATTTTAAAGCCTATCTAAAAGACGATACCACAAGGTACACGAGAATACATTGCAACACTGTGGCCTTTACATACAACATTCACATGAAAAATGATTAACTAACAGATTACAGCAAAAGCTACAAACTACGAAAAAAGAAAATAATACAGAGGGGGGGGGGGGGAATTTCGCAGAAAAATGATTCAAGAAATTGCTTTTGTTCGGACTTCAAATAACAAACTTGTTTGCAAGTATGAGAAGGTTCAGATGAGAAGGCTTTGTAGCGGGGATGGCTCAGTGGTAGCACGCTTGACTACCAACTTGTATACAAAAAAGAAGGTTCAAATGCGGGAAATTTATTGAACATACGCATTTTGGGATTTATGTGCTGCCATGGTTCAGCCAGACTTTCAGAGCACTGTAAGGATAAACTTTCCGCTGAATACCAAAGCTCTTTGCTTCTTTGCTAGATTAAATCATTTGAAGAAGAATTTCCCTTTCCGCTGCAGTTTCCCTGCTTTGCAAATCGTGCAAGAATTGATAGATTGATTCTATCATCTAATTTTCGAATATTTCCTAAATCCTGTTGTATATTAGAAGGGGCATCTTTGTGAACTTGTAGTTTTCGGAATATCTAATTTTTATTAGGATCGGCAGACGTGTAGCCGTGTAAGTTACTAATTTTAGAGCGCAGAAGAAAAACACAATAACTTTTGAGGACTTAGACCGAGGGCAATATGAAACATATATGGACAGTTCAATATTGATTTAGGCCCGATCGGGGAGCATGTGTATATTCTTAGGCCCAATTTTCTCACATGTATCGGTGGTTGCTTCCTACGAGATATTGTTCATACCTTACTGGACTGGAAGTACTATGGCATTTATTATTTATTAAACTTCCCATGGCATTTATTATCTTTAGAGGTCTGTAAATATCATCTTTTTTCGCTTGTAATTGGCCAAAATTTGGCCTCTGCAGACTTTTTCTCTCACAGCAGTCGCTCTCCTCCACAGCGGATTTTCCCTCGCAGATTTATTTTCAACGGAATTTCGCATTTCATATAGCCCTTGCTTAGACACCGCAAGAAGGATAAATTTTAAGGTGTTTGGTCTGAAAGTCAAAATATTGGAAGAAGGTCTTGTGCTTGATCACAGCATTTTGAATTTAATGTCTTCGTAAGATAGACTTTTTTAAATGAATTTTTTACTACTTTGAGCAGGAAATTTCTATAGAACGCAAATATCTAAAAACCGCAGGTGCCTATTGGGAATTTTATATGCACCGAGAATCGTAATATGAATATTCTTTTATCTAAAATGGAAAACTTGTCAATAAATTTTTGCTTTTTAAGACGTTGATTGAGCGATCAAGTGTAATTTGGATATTTTATTGCCTAAATTAAGCATTTACAATTATTCCTAAACCACTAAACTTTAAAGATTCGTTGTTTCGTCGCAATCTGTTTATGCTAGTAGTCTGCGTTCTTCTTCAATCAAGAGAAAGAAATGAAAAATGTGAGGACGTGTTTAGTCGTCTCTCGAAAGAAACAGCTATTTTGTGATAGCGTATTTACGAAGTTATGGCAACTACAAACTATAGCGTTTTTTGCTCTGTATTTTGTATCCTATTAAACATTTTAAAGACCAAGTTACTTACTACGCTACCTACTAATTACTCTACGAAACACAAAAAGGACGATAATGCCACGGGGAGTAATAGACTATGGCAACCCCACGGCAGTTAACATAGAAAGAAATAAAAACTACCGGGTGAATCAGGAAAGATGTACCACCCACCTGCAAAGTCGCACCCAAAGGGGCACCCAACCGATTCGCATAATTTGGTAAGATTTTATCGATGTGTCGACAAAGGCTTTGACAAAATTAAGTCTAGACCTCAGTCGAGGAATGGAAGTCACTATAGCGTTAAATCACTGTTGGAAAATAGCTCTATAGCTTCTTGAGACAGAGATGAAATTTTAGTTGTTTGTAATTATTTATGATTTCAGAAGTATTTTTATTCCAAATTGATAGATCAAGAACTAGCCATCCTTAGTACTTAAAGTTATGGATGCAATTTAAAAAATGTAGACTATACCAAGACTTTCTCGACATTTCGGTTTAGTAGCTGCTCCGAGAAGATTTTATCAAAACTTCTGTAAAGTTTAGTTTGCCTTTGAAATTCTTTAATTCAAGGTCAGAAATGCAAGAAGGTGAACTAAGATCAGCTATTCATTGAAAGATCTTGATACAAAGTCAAACCGCGTTTTAGTAATCGATCAAGCCTTGCAGGACATTTGTCCTTCCCCGCTATGGCTGGTACATAGAAATGTATGTGTTTTGTAGTTTAAACATTTTTTTAAAATCAATATAAAAAAGAAGAAGCCATGCAGTTTAAACATTTTTTTAAATCAATATAAAAAAGAAGAAGCTCCCCTATGCTATGTTCCATTACAGAATGTTGGAATGGTGGATCCGGAACAGGGTCAGACGGACTTAGGAAATGAACTTGGTGCAAGTCTCTCTGCCTTTAATTCCAATTATTAATGTAAGAATAATTGCTAGAAAAGGGCACAAGTTTTGTTCCGTTGAATTGAATTTGTTATTTATTGCTATATCTTTCCGCGACTTTTGTTTAAAATGGCTCCGTCGCCAAACTGTAAACAAATCTATAAACACCGCACGTGTTCATTGTTCATCCATTGCTTTCTGTAGTCTGTTTGGTTGCTTCACCCTAAGCATTCAAAAAGTGACCGTGTAAAATCTACTTATATCGGAGCGATCGTAAAAGATATGAATATTTGGTTTGTTCCTCTGTGCCGTAGAAGGATTTTTCTTCAAAATAGCGCTTTTATTTTTGAAAAAAAAAATATGAAAAGCCTGTTATATTACCAAACAAAAAACTGCAAAATCATCCTTTAGAACGAAATTTGGAGACGGAGCCCCTTTAAAGCGATTTTCGTCAAGAATTCATGTAATAAGTCTAATGTTTATCCACCCTTTTTTCAATTCTAGGACCCAGCTTAAACTCAACACGACAAAGCCGTTTAAAGCAGCTGATTGACTGGTGTGGAGGAGAAAAATTTGAAGGATGTTTGATTTTTGATGAATGCCACAAAGCCAAGCATTTTCTTCCTGTAAGTTTATCACTTTTTTACCTACAAATTGCCAACAAATTGATGATGACCACAAGAGCAGATTTTGTGATACAATAGCACGAGTTGCTTTTGTTGACACCTCAATTCAAATCGATTAGCGATCACAGACAAAGGAAATTCTCTCAACCAGTAATTCAAAACAAACGAAGCCCCATAAGTTTCTCTGAAACCCAGGTAGCTAGCTCGCTCGATGTGCATTCCAGAAATTACTTTGAAGGGCAAACATGAGCATAGATCGAAAGAAGAAGGATACATCTACACATCTGCCGTGGGCATTTTATTTCTTTGGTNGAAACCCAGGTAGCTAGCTCGCTCGATGTGCATTCCAGAAATTACTTTGAAGGGCAAACATGAGCATAGATCGAAAGAAGAAGGATACATCTACACATCTGCCGTGGGCATTTTATTTGTTTGGTTCAAAAGCCGTTTAGGAGGTGATTCAATTCTCTTATTTTTTTGGGTGTTATCAAAACATTTACTGCTCAGCCTCTGGACCAAAGAAATGAAATGCCCGCGGCAGATGTGTAGATATATCCTTCTTCTTTCGATCTATGCCCATGTTTGCCCTTAAAAACAGTTTCTGGAATGCACAATAAGCGACCTAGCTACCTGGGTTTCAAAGAAACTTTTGCGGCTTTGTTTGTTTTGGATTGCTGGTTGAGAGAATTTCCTTTGTCTGCAATCGCTGATCGCTTTGAATTGAGGTGTCAACAAAAGCTACTCATGCTATTGTATTACAAAATCTGCCCTTGTTGATGATGTCGATTTATCGAGGCTATTTTGTTCTTGATACACAGTGTGTTCATCGTCCCAAAAAATTTTGCCTCATTTGTGTGGCTGCTGTGGAGGAGTTGTACGCTCTATTGTTCTGTTCTTAATACAGTTGCAAAGGATTTGCTTCAACATAGAGTTTGAGAACTTGCTTTAGCCAATCGGATAAGTGGTTGCTGATTTATGGCCTATGAAATTCGAAAAGTGATTGTTTCAAAAACAATTCTTTCTTTGTCCTCCAAAAATGTTAGAATCACGTAAATTTTGAAAGAAAGGGCTCCAGTGTTGTATTTGCATTTAATGTCTCAATGGCATTGTGCTAGCACAGTCTTTTTCATACTGTTATTTGGGACAGCAAGCAGAACTTAAACTGACCGAGCAACATCCCCAAAAATAGCTAAGCCTTTCAGCTACATGCTAATTCCTTGTTTGTGTTCAGGACATTTGCTTTCAGAAACGTATGTGCAATCTGGCTCATGAAGTTTTTTTGGGTCACCCGGTAATGTTTTTTGAATTGATGGAAAACCGAAACAAAATGAGATTGCTTCATAAAAACAGACAATTGTGAAGAGGTACAAGTGAAGCATTACAATAGTAATTTACATTATCAACCTTTCGTTATTCCGCAAATTTCTATCTTGCCTACAGGGAAAGGAGAAGTCAAGCACTAAGGTGGCATTAGCAGTGACAGAAATTCAAAGGTTGGAAATCTCAATTTTGCTTGATAAAATGGGTTTATTTAGAAAGTATGCGGCATAGGAATCTAAAACGATTTCTCACATGACATTTTAAGCATTTTGACACCTAAATGAAATTGTATGAGGGCTTTGTAACGAGCAGCACGATCGACTGAATTCTCTTGAATTGAATTTTCTTTCCTACTTCGTGATGTGTCACCTCCTGTTTTCAATATAGCAATACACAATTTTTACATTGGCATTAAGACCGTGCTTCTTCTCTTCCTTTAAAGGAAAAGTCCAGGGTTTCTAAAATTAATGTCAAAAAGCAACCTTGCCAACTGCCAAACATCACTTGTAGCTTTTTTCCGGGTTTTGAGGTCTTTTTCTGTTGTAAATTCCTACGACAATTTTCGTAAGTAAGGCCCAATGTCGTCACCATTTTGAAAACGCGATAAAATGGCTAGCCTCGGTTTGGAGGTTCGATTGTGACGTCGGAAATTACTTGAGAGTTCCATAAGAAAACAGCCGCGTTCAGGTCGAAGGCGAAATGGGTGAAATTTCGTCATGAATAATGACGTCATTTCGCTCATTTCACAGATTTAAATACACAATTTCGCAGAGACAAGACAGAGAAGGCTGGAAAAAAGTACTACACGCCATTCACAACATTGTGATCTTTCATTTGATGAACAATTATTCCAACCCTGGACTTGTCCTTTAATTTAGAATTTTAGAAAAGAGGATCTATAAAGTGTTTCTGCTTATTTCTATTCCGTGACACCTAAAGACGATTTGCTTTGCCTTCTAGACTATTACCAAAAGCTCGCGTTGTTTACTGCAGTGCAACAGGTGTCACAGATGTCAAAAATATGGTAAGAGCCAATTTTCAATCAGTTGAAGGTGTTGTGGCGCAGTGGTGTAATCCTCTGACTTTGCAGCCAGAACAGTCAAGTGGACAGGTTTCGATACCCGGTAGAGCCCCACCACTTGAGCGTCATGACAAGGGGTCGCAGACTCGTTTAGGCCTATTCTACTTCTGCGATCCCAGCGCTTGGCGCTAAAAACCGCGACTTCACCTTCACCAGTTATTTTTATATTGTTACAAAAATTTACGAGACCAAAGAGAGCAGATGAGAAGTTTTCCACTTCCCATCTGCTCTATTAGTCCAGTAAATAAGTGCCGTTTTTTGCCATGATCGTGCACTTTTGGATACCAGCATGAAACTTGGCACACACATAGAACTTGGTCAACTGAACAAATTTTGATATAGAAGCAACTTCAAAAATGGCCCGTTGTCATGGTAACCAGTCGACAAAGCATTCTTTGAAAGCCCCTTGGTTACATCAATTTTAAAGCTGTACTTTTGAAAGTCATATATTTTTGGAAACATTTTATGCTTTCAATTGATTAAGTAATGGGAGAAACTGTTTTTCAACGGTTTTAGAAAGCATGGTTGCTATGGAAACCGCAATATTTGTGAC
>REGL01000520.1:50046-77978 GCA_004194395.1 Aurelia aurita complex sp. Pacific | reverse complement strand
TCCGTGAAGCCTTATATACCCAATTACAGGTGGGGGCGGGGCATTTAGTATTTTCTATTGCTAGTTGTATGTTTATGCTCCCAGTTTTCAATAGGATTTTCGTAAAAACATTTTCATACCCCATCTTTGAAATGTGCTTTATTTTACGTCCCCCCTCTCTTTGAGTAAATGAAGTTTTGGACCCCGTTACCAGATGTGTTCTACCCCCTCCCTGGAAAGAATTGATGAGCGATCCCTTGGTTGAAAATATTGTTTATGTTTTCATAGGCATGTTATGCTATCAGTCGATCGTGGACTCAGTTGGGAAGAAGCTGTAAAGAAACAGGAGAGTCACAAGGGACAGTTAGATGGGTTTTATTGTTCTAAACGGGAGCAGAAAGGTCGAAGACTCTACTTGTTGGCTGTGGAAAAGGAAAATGCCATGAATTTATACATAATATACAGGTATTCAACTTGGAGTGACTATTATGTATGGATACTTGTGTAGAATCGCGAATAGCAATTCCTTGAACATCCTAGCATATGTGCAACGATACTAACATCCAAGCTATTTTGTCGACCAGCTGGCCCAAAGAAACATCATGAAACTCATGACATTACAACTTGGCTGTTTATGTTTAGACTGATTACGAGTTCGTAGTTATCGCTAAGATTCTCAAAAATATGTTGTTGTTGTTGTTGTTGTTGTTGTTGTTGCGATAACTGGGACTATCCCGTGAGTCTAGTTCATGTTTAAAAATTGCTTTTTAATGACTCGCTACGAAGGACTAATTGTTTCTTATCGATCAATTTGCGTCATTCTGAAGATAAAGATTATGCGGAGTTTAATCCAATTTTGCGGTCCGCTTTGAGGCGTTTTCCAAGGAACAATTTTCTAGCAAAATCGTCCATAACCCGAGAACGGCAGTAGTGACTCTTACCGCGATAAATTTTGTTTTCTTTTTTTTTTACATTCCATTAAAAGCTTACAAAACGAATTACTTACAAAATACTATACCCTACTACTAAAACAATACCATTAGGAGCGAAAAACAATGACTACCTTATGGCAACATAAAAAAGAAAAATACGAACATAGCACTATACGTAACAACCAGAGAAAGAAAAAAAAGAGAGATGGTGGTTGTATGATTTAGGGACGTGCTAATCAAATCGGCCAGTTTTATGGATAAAACGTAGAGTTAGAAGAAGTATATTTTTATTAAGATCATCTGGAAGATCGTTATCACCATACAATAAAATCTTTAGTAGATCATCATTTGAAAAATTGGTAAATCCATGTGGTCGTAATAAAGAGGAAATTCCAGCGAGAAGGTCTCTTCGTAATACTTCAAATTTCGCTGATCAAAGTTAGTTTTCCACAATAATATAACTAATTCCTGACTATACAATTCGGCGAACGCCGATACTTTCTTTTTCATTAGCAATTATTTTCTTTTTTACAGGCCAAATACTGGTTTGTCACCATTCGAAGAGACCAAAGACGAGTTGCTCTTGAAATATAAGAACATAGAGCCAAGTGAAGCAGGTATGTATGGAATAATATTCGGTTTTGTGAGGAAATATGCTCAAAATTAAGGAATTTAGGCCATATCGAATCTCGGCCAAGAATTCAGCCATTAACTCATGAGTCCCAATATTTGAACAAAGAAAGTTTTATGCTCCTTTGCAGTGGCGTATTTCGTGCTGCGTATTTCGGAATGGAATGAAAACACTGGGGCGAGTGGAGTAAGTCAAGGCAGCCACACCACAACACGACGAAAAGACAGCGAATATGTATAGATTTGATAAATATCTAGAATACGTACCCTAAACACACTTGGGCCCTGGGGAACTGACTCATTTATTATGCAGTTATGCAGGGAGATATATTCGCTGTCCTTTCGATGGGCTATGTTCCTACCCACTTGGCTTTTGGCGTCATTTCAAGACTTTTGGTTAGGGACAGTGCAAAATTTATTAAATTACATGGCCGGTGGAGAACAAAAATTCTTGCAAAAAATCTGCTCGCCCTGTATGAAATTATTGCAAAAAAACCAACGGCCCCGTCACCCTTTCCTTAGAAAAAAGTGTATCCCGTATTCATGAACAACAGATGTTGTAAAATACCACCGATGAATTAGCCAAAGACCATAATAAAATCAATTCTTGCCCTTACGAGTCCAACGAAAAAATCGACTTTGAAGATGAAGAGCAATGAATGATGAATCGTTCTTGCAAACGACTGACTGACTACTGGCGACGATCATTGCTTGCATCATAATTCCAAGCATTTCTCGACTTGCATGATTCACAATTTTGTCCTCAAAATGAGCCATTTTATATTTCAAACTTCATCTTGAGATTATAAAAAGTTACTGCCCCGTTCATATTGCTTTGTAAAAGGTGTTGACCCAGGTCTGCACAAGCTCAAAAATTGTTGTTGCCCCATTGCGTTTTGCACCGGCCATGTTATAGAATAAACTTTGCACTGTCCCTTACTTTAAAGTTCTTGTCACTTATCTTTCGGCAAATTCTTTATTACTAGAACTTGGTTGGAAAGAGCAATATGAGAAGACAGAGAAAAATTGTATTCATGGATCAAGTTGCAAGGCTGGACTGGCATGCTCGGGTAGGTCCTTCTGCTCATTTTGATACAGCCTTGTGAACCTATTTGTTTGAAGCAAGCGGGCATCTCGTTTTCAATGTTTACGTGAAATGAGCAAATCACAAGGATAGGATGAGTTATACCCCCAATCTCTTGTTGCGCAAGTTGCAACAAGGGTGAAGTTTGTAAAGCAAAGGAAAAGCTTTTATCAGAAGCACTCAGTACAGAAACTTGTCTGTTTTTGTGAAGAGGGTTAGGGTATGGACCGTATTTTCCCGATGATCTTTTTATGAAACTCGTTACACCAAATCCCTTAACTGCAAAGCAAATTGTATCTTTTTGCATGTTCTTCATCTCTTACTCGATCTTTTCACATATATTGAGTTGTTAAAACAAGCTCCTGCCAACTGTAAATCCATGATAAACAAACAGTGCTCCCGCGTGTATTCGAAATGACGGTGTCAATTTTGCTTCTGGCGATGACGTGGTTAACAATATTAAACTTGTCAAATATGCAATGAAAGCAGAGTGATTCCGATGAAAACTACACACATCAACGTTCAATAGTCAACCTAATAAAATGTAAAAGAATTTCCAACGAAATGTAGCGTTTTGCACATCAAATCGACGATAAACTGCGTGTCCGGAAAATACCGCCAGACGACAATTTAGGCCAAAATAACCCAACGGAAAGGAAGAGCAATAGAAATCAAAGGAAAAAAGCAAAAAATTACAAACAGTTAGGAAAGGAAACAAAAAATGATGTAAGTTTAACGTGATAATTTTGTTTTTCAATTTGAAAGAAGGTTTCAGCACATTAGGCCTACGAACGATACCCTACAGTGTCTGCTCTTTTTTTTCAGTTGGATGTAGAACAACGCATCTTCACCTACTTTGTGGAGGAATTATATCGCTGCTTAGCGTCCTTGAGATGACTGTCAATCGCTACGCAGAAGGACTTGGCCTAACGTAAGTTTGAAGCTCAATCTTTTTAGCGTGATACCGGGCTACCAGTTTTGAAGTGTAGCTGTTTGAAAATTGAAACAAAATCGATGGAGCATGTAACTGATACAAGATAATGGACCTTGAACTTTGACATATGCAACCATATGGGAAAGGGCAACGCCGGAATGAGATGGCAGGCGCTCGTTTGATTTTATGTTTCATAGTTAAAAACGCACGAAAACCCACGAGAATCTTTTAAAATTTTAACAAGGTTGCGCAAAATGTAATTTTCCAGATTATCGCCTAGGTTATCTCCACTGGCATATTGCTCCGTAGAATATGGGCACACTTTCGACAGAAATGCTTTTATTTTCGTGAGTTATCCCCGAAATTCTTTAGAATGCCTGCAGGAATCCATTCATTTTCGAGAGATCTCGCCCGACCCTACACCTATACAGGGTGTCTCAGAAAAATTGTTCGACGTTTGATTAAATGTTAAAAACTAACGATAAGATATACAGGCTCCTTGTTAGAGACCCCTGTTCCTAAGATTTTAAATCAATATTAGACGCCAGAATCTTGCGAATCTGCTAAGAATTCACGGAGTTACAAGCTTGTGGAGGTCAAGTTTGTGCTAAAGCTAAAATCAAACGCCCCTAAAAGACTTGTTTTCCAAAAGAGACGTCCTAAAATCCAGGTAAAAGAAGACCGTCCAATGCTTTACCTCTCGTCGATATCAGAGCAAACCAAATAGGACTTCCAAAGTCATTTAATTCTTGTAACCGTTGCCAAAATTTACTTAAGAATGCAAGTATCTAAAAACATAGAATGAAAACTTAATCAATGAGAGACGGGGCAATTCCAATTTGTTCTGAACAGGATTCCTCCCAGCATCCATAACCTTCATTCAACGTTAAGTGCTTTTCAAATTCCATTTGATTTGCTTTGAATAAACGAGATTCTACTTTCACAAAATATGCAATTTAGGGGCGTCTGGTTTCAGCTTTCGCACACATTTGAACTTCGAAAGCTCGTAACTCCGTGAATATTTAGCCAATTTTCTAGCTTCTGGTGTCTGAAATTAATTTAAAATCCCAGCAATATGGTTATATTAACATGGAGCCCGTTCAGTATTTCGTTATTTTTGTTATGTTTAATCAAACGTCGAACAATTTCTTTGGGACACCCTGTAGTTGGGCCAGTTTTTCGAGCAATCGATTTCTTGACCACCAAGATGAGTATATTTAAATGCTACATGTTTGACGTAGTACTGCAAGACCTTTTTTTCGACGTAGATAATATACTCCTTATATTATATTCTTTGCAGTAGAGAAAACAGAACTTTACGAGTTGTTCGAGTAGAACTGGATAACGGACAGAGACTTATCGGTTTGAAGTATCCAGAACCTTTGATTTGTGAAGTAACGAGGCATTTGAAAGAGCAGCAAGCCAGCACTAAAGACCAGATCGTAAGTTGCACTTAGATTTTCTTTGAAAGTTTATGTTTTTCATTTTTATGGCAAGCAAGCTTGTTAAGAAGTAGGACAAATTAAGAAATTTTCAGTTTCAGTTTCATATGTTATAAATTTACAACATGCAATTTATGATTTACTATACCAGTAAATAACTAATCTACAAAGAAAAGACAATATTACAGAAAATGTATACATTGATACGGAAAATTGATACAATATAGTAAGAACCCTTGAAATAGAAACCACTTTATAAGAAGCCTCAGGCTGATTTTTTTGAGAAATGGTGCCCTCATGTAAGAAACTTCTCAGCCTGATTTTAGAAAGGTTTCTTATAAAAGGACCCCAAATAAGTTCATATTTGAAAATCTTCGTGAAACTCAGGTGCCCAACATTTTTAGATATTTCACGCAAAGGCATTTCTATCTATAATGATAAATTTGGCATGTATGCTATCGTTGAGTAAGTTTTGAGAAAATCTAGGTAACGAGAACATACTGTCAGCTAATATTTGCTCTAGGTTGTCATGAAAGATTAAGATGAAATCATTGCAGGTTTCTTAACCATGTGGTAAGAAACCATTCAGCCTGTTTCAAGGGTAATGACCTCTTAATAAGAAAATAAACAGGCTGTTTTGAAAAAACTGGTTTCTATTTTGCGGGTTCTTACTGTATACAAATACAGAGAAACGAGATATATTTTGTGGAGGGAATTACTTAAAGGAGGAGCTCTCTCAAAAGGTAAACTAATCGAGGAGAGAGCCCCCTATCCTACGATAATTTCAAATTATTTTGTTTCTATTTATATGATTCCAAGAAATATACGCATTTGATTTTCATACTATAAAATAGGAATTGGGCAAGTATCAAAAATAGCTTTGAATTATTGATTGACCTTCTTCAGTAAGTAAATAAATTGGTGAGGGAGCCTTCAAGCGTAGCCTAAGATCAGGCTCACCAAGGCTCGGAAACAAATGTGAACCTGAGGACACGCTGTACAAAAATTCTTGCCATAGAATCTAATTTCGGTTCGCAACGAACCATCTTTTGACATTGCGTTGGTGGTAAAAAGCAAGTCCCAAACATCGTGAACAATATATTATTGTGAACAATAACCAATTCGATAATCCACCACAGCTTGTCCTCGAACTTATTTTTCCTCCCCTTGGGTTCGCAAGGCTGATTTCATGATAGCTATGGCAAATGCTGTACATCTCCTTTGTTTCTTAAGCTTTCATTGCGTCATTCTAGAGTAATTTAGAATGCCACTTCTCAGATATATTTTCACTGATTTTTGAAGGCAATGTGTCCATGTAAGTACAGCCGCGTAGACACTCTTGTCAAAATATGCTGACACGATGCTGACGACAAGCCTCGAAGAGGCGCAGTGATTGGCATGATGTAACTGATCACATGCAAACTAGAATCTCAGCTCTGCAAGCGCAACAGCAAGTAAGTCATCAGTGTGCTTAGATCATTCCTTGCCACGTAATGAGCCCCTTTACCAACGTGATCACATGAACTATCACGTGAAATTGGCATGCCCCTCGCAAAGCCGCTGTCCTTACCTGGACACATTCGCACAGGTTCCAAATCTTTAAAAAGGCTGGTGTAAAATTGAGTGACCTATTCCTTTGAACTGAATGACTTCAAAGAAACTTTAGCTAATTCTCTATAATTCTACCGTTTGAATTTTCTGATATCTTCAATATTTTCAGAATTAGAGTGTTTTTCTTCTTTTTCAAGAATTCAAGAAACATTTTCAAAAAAACTCAAAAACCATCGTAATTTCTAAACAGTTTGACGTAACATGAAATAATTTCGAAGGAAATCATAGTTCATAAATGCCTACAATATGGTATCAGGCAAAAGTCTGTCACTCATCTGGTTTATGATTTAGAAATTTGATGAGGGTCACATCCTCAAATGAGTTGAAATGTAAGATACGCTGTAATTTCCAAAAATATTCAAAGTTTCTGAAAAGTCCAACGGTAGATTTATAGATAAGTATCTAAAGTTTCTTTCAAGCCATTCAATCAGAATAAATAGGTCATTGAATTTACACCCACTTTTTTACACCGAGATAAAGATTTGGAACCTATGCTAGACACATTACCTTTAAGATATTTTTTCTGTTTTTACAGGAATATCAAGTTACCAAAGAAGATGAGTCTCCTGTTCTACAAAATCTAAAATCAAAAGCAACCACACCTCCGATTACTTTGCGAAACTTCTTCAAAGTGAAGAAACGAGAATCATCGGATTCAGACTCGGACAGTTCGTCGCCGAAAACCGAAAAAATAGACGGCGAAGACAGTGATGCGAAGACTGCAACGGAAAAGGCCGACAGCTCGCGAACGAAGACTGAACTCCAGAATGGGGTAGATCAAAAGTCTTCATGTAAATCCAAATTCTTCTCAAAATCTGGTTCAAATTCAAATACCAAGAACGCACAAAAAACGAAAACAAACGGGAAACGAACTTCATCGGGAAGCTCAGGCTTCGAACAAAATAAACGCCAGAAACAGTCCGCTTTGAAGAACTCGTTTCAGAACAATATCAAAGTGAAAAGCGCAACAACGAGTTGTCCCATATGTCGAATGGAATTTGAAAGTGGGACGAAAAATGAAGAGATCAATACTCATATAGATCAATGTCTTATTGATTGAATGATTTTATGAAATTATTCCGTAATAGCAGGATTGTGTCGCCCCAAAAGACCATAGGAAGTACGAACACAGATTATAGTCTTTTTCAAAATTCGGTTTGAGCAATTTTCTGGGAAACTTTGGCAGGCAAAGTTTCACCAGATCGATGTTTCTTTTCAGAATAGAGCTTCTTCTTGGTACTTTGAGAGCAGACATATTGATCTTGAAACCTCAAATTTGCCTCTTCCCTTAAGTCAGAGCTTTAGCCTTTTGGCCTTAGCAAATTCTTAAGGCACAGCATGTAAATCAACGATAGCCTGGATAAAATTTGAACAACATTAGATCTCGTGTTATTCTGTTTCCCAGAAGTCAGCCCCCAGTCATCCCTTCGGCAGTTTTTCAATTTTTCATTAATTTCAGTTCTAATTTCAATGTGCTTCAGGAACTTGCTTAGGCCAAAAAGGCCATAACTCTGGTTTACAGGTGGACGCAAATTTGAGCTTTCAAGAGTGATATTTCCGCTCTCAAAGCACCAGTACCTACAAACGAGGTATCTATGTTCAAGTTTACTACCAAGGAACATTTTGAGAGTGATTAGCCATTGATTAAAGCTAAATTCACATCTCTGGAGTCAACCAAATCCGTATATATTTTTTTGGGACACCCGGTACAGTGACGACAGTTTCTAGATTTTGGGGCGATACATCTTTATTAAATGTGTATATATTGCATCTTTATATAGCCTATTTTATAATACTGTTCTATTAACGAATTCTGTTCTATTATATTCTTCGTTTTGTTTTATTCTCCTCTCTCTGTGCACAAGTTACAAATTCTGCAACCTTGGCGAACCATTTCCTTGTCTAAGATTATGTCAAAATTTGCCTTCTTTTGTAGAGATCTTGTCGTTTCCCCCGTAAAGGATCAAGTGGGATCAAGGATGTAGGATCTAGTTTAATCGAAAGTCAGTAAGCAGCTGTCAGTGCAGGAAGCAAGCTCCAGGGGGTGGGGGATACATAACATGTTCAGGGTACGGGTATGTGCCGCCCATATAGGTGGGTTTTTAGGCCCAAAATTCTCTGTGGGTAATTAGAAATGGGCAATGGGTAATTAGAAGAGGGTAGCTTTCTGAAAACTGGACGGCAGACCCCGTCCATCCACAAATCATGTACCCCCCCCCCCGGGAATCAAGCACTGGCATAGACCTTTTAGCTATTCTATAAATCAATCTGGATAGAACGATATTTTTATACATTTTGTAGAATTAAAAATTAGGTGGACGCAAAGAAACAGGCAAACTTCTGGCACACTGAGGCCTTTCGAACCTTTTTTTATAGGATTAGATTAGATGTGCGAAACGGTGATAGTAACTCTAATGCCACTTGGTTGTGTTTCGTAAAAAACTGTCGCTCGATCCAGATTTTTTTGTAAAATAGCTTAAAACCAAAACAGTCTAATGGTAGCTACAATTAATTTGGTACAACAAGACTGGGACAACAATGGTTGCTAAATTCACTTTAATTTCTTCTAATTTCTATCAAGCTCTTCAATTTTCAGCTGTAAAGACAGTACATGTTTGGTGTGAGAAAATGTTTTGAGTGGAGATAAAATATTCCCGTTTCCAGTTCCTCATTTCGTTTCATTTCGTTTCATTCAGTCGTTGCGTTGCTGTTGCGGTTTATGCTACTGAGCATGCGCAATTAGACCATAATTAAAAACATGGCGGAAAGAACGCACTGAATTGACGACGAGGTTCCAGTGAAAACAGTGGCCGTGATTCGTTCTCAAGTCCGAAAGTATTGAAGACAGCGAGGAAAAGATACATTGAAGATTAAATACACCTTTCAGTGCAATAGCTAAACATCGAATCTTCTCTGGACGCCAAATAGAACGCTGAAAGACGGGAAGAAAGGAAGGGAAACAGAAGGGCCTAGTTAAAACGGCCCAAAGTGACGACTTACAAAATGGCAAGTAGCCACGAATACGGCATTGAGGACATCACTCCATCTAATTCCCCAGCTAATGACAGTGATTCTGACGATGATGAACCATATATACGACCAGCAGGAAGCAGAATTGCTCACAAAGAAATGAAAAATATTGAAATGGAGAAACAACAATCAGTTGATAATGAAAACAGAAAAGAAGAAAGTGATAAACTAAATGTGGCAGAAGAGAAGCGAGATGATGATGATGATGATGATTCACCAGCGGCAAAAGCTGATTTTGAAGACATTTCAGATGATGATGGAGAAAATGAAGCATTTAGTCCAACAGAAGAGGATCCTGAGGACCAAGATATGGGCTCACCAGTGAGTGAAGATGGCACCCCTGCTGGCAGCCCATTGTCTCCCCAAGATGGCTCCCCTGCTGGCAGCCCATTGTCACTCCAAGATGGTAGCCCTGCTGGTAATAGCCCATTGTCCCCCCAAGATGGTACTCCTGCTGTTAGCCCAGTGTCACCCCAAGATGGTACCCCTGCTGTTAGCCCAGTGTCACCCCAAGATGGTACCCCTGCTGGTAGCCCATTGTCTCCCCAAGATGGTACCCCTGCTGGCAGCCCATTGTCTCCAATTTCTCCAGCTACACCCGGGCCAGCTACACCGGAAAATGATTCTTCGAATGAACCTATCATCAATGAGGATGAAANCGATTCCCGATTCCCGAAAATCATATTGGTTACCCTCTGGTAAGGGAATGTCTGTTCCTTGGTGCCTGGACAGTTATAAAAAATGTGATAACGACAGAGCTTCACAGAAATGTTAGATAAAAAACAATAAGGCTACAAAAAATGTTCGTTCTCGTAATCTAAACGACGAGCAGAAATTCTGCTAAGCAAAATTAACGTTAACGAACTTTGTATTGTGACGTAACGTAACTTGGCAAGGCTGAACTGCTCTTGTTCCGATCTCAGGAATTTGCCGACTGAGTGTAATTTTTACTTGATTTGCCGACTGAGATTTGGCCAGGGGGGGGTGCCGCACCCCCAGCATCCCCAATGTAGCTACGGCCCTGACTGGGACAACAATGGTTGCTAAATTCACTTTAATTTCTTCTAATTTCTATCAAGCTCTTCAATTTTCAGCTGTAAAGACAGTACATGTTTGGTGTGAGAAAATGTTTTGAGTGGAGATAAAATATTCCCGTTTCCAGTTCCTCATTTCGTTTCATTTCGTTTCATTCAGTCGTTGCGTTGCTGTTGCGGTTTATGCTACTGAGCATGCGCAATTAGACCATAATTAAAAACATGGCGGAAAGAACGCACTGAATTGACGACGAGGTTCCAGTGAAAACAGTGGCCGTGATTCGTTCTCAAGTCCGAAAGTATTGAAGACAGCGAGGAAAAGATACATTGAAGATTAAATACACCTTTCAGTGCAATAGCTAAACATCGAATCTTCTCTGGACGCCAAATAGAACGCTGAAAGACGGGAAGAAAGGAAGGGAAACAGAAGGGCCTAGTTAAAACGGCCCAAAGTGACGACTTACAAAATGGCAAGTAGCCACGAATACGGCATTGAGGACATCACTCCATCTAATTCCCCAGCTAATGACAGTGATTCTGACGATGATGAACCATATATACGACCAGCAGGAAGCAGAATTGCTCACAAAGAAATGAAAAATATTGAAATGGAGAAACAACAATCAGTTGATAATGAAAACAGAAAAGAAGAAAGTGATAAACTAAATGTGGCAGAAGAGAAGCGAGATGATGATGATGATGATGATTCACCAGCGGCAAAAGCTGATTTTGAAGACATTTCAGATGATGATGGAGAAAATGAAGCATTTAGTCCAACAGAAGAGGATCCTGAGGACCAAGATATGGGCTCACCAGTGAGTGAAGATGGCACCCCTGCTGGCAGCCCATTGTCTCCCCAAGATGGCTCCCCTGCTGGCAGCCCATTGTCACTCCAAGATGGTAGCCCTGCTGGTAATAGCCCATTGTCCCCCCAAGATGGTACTCCTGCTGTTAGCCCAGTGTCACCCCAAGATGGTACCCCTGCTGTTAGCCCAGTGTCACCCCAAGATGGTACCCCTGCTGGTAGCCCATTGTCTCCCCAAGATGGTACCCCTGCTGGCAGCCCATTGTCTCCAATTTCTCCAGCTACACCCGGGCCAGCTACACCGGAAAATGATTCTTCGAATGAACCTATCATCAATGAGGATGAAAATTCCAAAGACTCCTCTATTGCAGATGTGAATGAACCAAAAGATGTGGGGTCCCCTGAAGAAATGCCAGACTTTGACATACCTGAAACAAAAGAGCCAGAGAAAGAAGGGGAGACTGATTTAATTGATGCCCCTATACCATCACCCTTCAGTGATATTGGGGATATTTCAGGGGGAGAACATGCCATTATTAGTGATATCTTGAATCAAACTGGCAGTGGAAATCATATCACATCAGAACTAGAAGGGTTTGCACAGAGTCTTGAAAGTGCTGAAGTGCCAGTTCCACTTGCAACACCAAGAAGAGAAGGTACAGTACAATCCAGTAACTGCTTGCATTTCTAAGGTAGCCTGTGTTCCAGACCCTCCAAAAAGGATAGGGTCTGTGCAACGGTGGCAGATTCCTTGTCCAGCAGTTGAGTTGGATTGTTTGCATAATATTCCATCAGTTTAGAAAAATCAATAACCAATACGAATCTTTAGAAAAGTTCCCATTCTACAATCTGATCATTATCACATTCTCATTACAATCATTAGCCTTCTGTTGCACCATTTGAATGCAATTGGTCACAGCTAATGATATGAGATCATACACGTTTTTTTTTCATAAGAAACTTGGATCAGGCACTTAGTACTAAAAGTTTCTTAATTTCGCATGAAAATTTCAGTGTTTTAGTAGCAAAAGTTTCTTAATTAGTTTCTTATTTTTTTGGGCCTAAAATTGCGGTATTGTTCGAAGTTGAGCCTTCTTCTCGACAAAGGGCTTCCATTTTGCATTTACATTGTCACCAAGAAGAAGCCATGCACATTAAGGCAAAAATTTACCAATTTTGCAGTTAAAAGTCAAGAAAAGATAAAGGTACCTTTGTTAGAGAGGCATAGAATAACAGAGACATACAGAAATAAAGTTTTAGAGTTTCTTAACTGTTCTTGAGCGTAGTACTAGAGTTTCTTAAATTTTTGGTCATCGTAGTACTAGCTTCTTATAAACCAGTTTCTTATGAAAAAAATGTGTACTACAGAAAGGCTTTAATGGGGGCATTTGTTAGGCTTTTGTTTGTTTTTGTTTGATTTTGGTAAATGGTGTCAAAGGCTTTGTGTTGCACAAGGCCATTTCAGTGATAGGTTTGAAAGGTATTGTTGTTGACTTGTCACGTTACGAAGCATAATTAGAACTTGCATATTAATTTTCCCCAGAATCTGGGAAAACTGTCGTACAAGGAATCTGACTCAGTTACACAGACCGTTTCCTTTACGGAAAATGGGTCTGGAACACAGGCTATTCTATTCTGACCTTATGGGAGTCAACAGGAAGATTCTCTTACCCAAAAAGATGACAGGTTAAGTTTCTTATCAAAATCTCAAAATCCAAAACATCATATGTCTAAATTTCAAACTCACGCAAATTACACAATTTAAATTTTTGCAAGAGGAATGCAGGCCTGGCCGTTTGAGGCGGGCGATCGCCCGCGCCCGCCTCCACGCTCGCCTCGAGTTGGCGAGGGGAGCTATTCATCGCCCGCCTCCACGTCAGTTCATATTGGAACCGCCCGTCTTAGNAATTAAAAAAATTGTTTTGACTATCAACAAAAATACTTCATTTGTCACAGCATTGTCTGCCATTTTCTAACAGCAATATCTGACATTTTAATTTACGAAATAGGTGAGGCTGACAATAAAAAAGAAGCAGCACCAGAAAAAGAAAGCCAAGGATCTGATGATGAGGATGAAAGTAAAGAAAAGGTATCCAAGCAAAGCAATGATCCCAAAACAGAGGAACCTCAGCAGCCAGGGTATGTACTATATATCTGATATCCAGGCGGAAAGCACAGTTTGATGAGAAATTGAAGGGTGAGGCAAGCGACGACAATCATTTTGTTGAAGTTATTCATTTTATTGACATTTTGACAAATCCAGGTATTACATTCCAAGTAGGAAGACACAAATCAGGTTAATCAAAACATTAAAAAGTTGACTTAATGATGTTTTTTCAATTGTTTCAAACCAAACTTGGTTCATCTTCAGTGAGGAATTAGCAGTACAAAGCAAATTTATACCCTATGAAAAACAAGTAATCCTAGGTGAACAAAGCGTGAGTTACATTTCCTACGTGAATAGGAGACCCGTGTCCTAAATCCTGAGTGGATAAAATGAGAGCACAATAAGGACCAAATTAAAGGGAACTAACCGGATAGATGACTGTTGGGAATTGAGTTCAGGTCAATCTCGTAAAATCACTTTGGTAGGTAAGGTACTTAATAATAAATTGTAAAGAGATTCGGATGCAAAAAAACGAGAAGATTTAGCACACTGAGGCCTTTCTGACTTGTGTCGTCATCAGAGTGTGACTTTAAACAGAACAGTTCTGTTTAAAGTCACGCTCTGATGACGACACAAGTCAGAAAGGCCTCAGTGTGCTAAATCTTCTCGCTTTTTTGCATCTGAATCTCGTAAAATCAAAGGCTTCGGTGAATGAGTAAATCAAACTCATTGTTGACTCTGTCCAAAATAGATAAATAGTTAAATGACACAGTGTGTCCTGATTGGTTGATATGATCCCCGATTGCAGAAGAACTCAAGAGAATATCTGATATCATATACGAATAGAGATATCGCAATCTAGTATAAACATGGTTCAAAAATAAACGCTTGTTTACCTCTTAATACTTGTTTGTCTTAGAGTTTAAAATGCCGTTTAACACTTAATTTTTTGCTGAAGATGAACCATGCTTGGTTCGAAACGTACAATTGATTATGTCTTAATTATATAACTAATATTTTCAACTGGATTTGTCAACACGTCTTAATTAAAACTGGATTTGTCTTATTTTGTCTAACATGTTCACGTCTTTCTGATGAATGATGAATAAATCTACAATGATTGTCGTCGCTTGCCTCATCCTTTGGTTCAAAATAACTACACATGCCACTTATTTTTATCGTTTTCATCAATATAGAGCGTCAAATATAATAGGTTATATTCAGATTGACCCAGTTCCCCAAGCCAAGTCACCCCTAACTCCGCTGATTTACTTTCAGATTTCTAAAGACTAAAAGAAACTTGTGAACAGGTGAACTTCTTCTGGTACACCTTAAAAATAGAAATTCATTTTTTCTTTTTTGTAACAGTGGCAGTGATGTTGGTGGTCTCATTGCTGACATCTTTGGAGACAGTGACGAAGAGGAAGAAGAGTTTGAGGTATGGAATCACGATAGCATGGATTTTTGTGTATTCTGCTTTGAGGATTGATAGAGGAGAGGTGTAGGGTCTGCTGGGGTAACTTGGGTAGGCTGGGGGTAAAATGAGTAGTGCTGATTAATAGTAGACCCTGAACTGATGAATCAACACTGACTGTGTTAAGGAGGGTAGTTTGGGCAGTTGTTCCAAGAGAAATATTACGAAAAATGACATCATCAAAATTTATGCATATTTTTGCCCTACCCATTTTACCCTAAATTTACCCATTTTACCCCAGTATACCCTATTCTGTATTAGTTCATGGAAAAAGTGTTCATGGCATCTAAGGTGGTTTTAAACTCACTAAGCAGTGATGCACTGAAGTGTACTAAAAATAGAACACACATTGAAATCATACTCAAATTGCACAACAAAGCTGTTCAAGGCATGCAGATGTATGTACAGTAAGCGCCCCACCCAGTCTCATTTCACCAGGATTGCATAAGCCAATGGAGAAATCAGTTAAGAATTCTCAAGATTGTTTTTAATTTCTTACCGTAAGAACTCTTGGTCGTTTATAAGAAATTATATAGTCTTTCATATGCTCAAGGATTCTTATCATAATGTGAAGAGTTCTAGAAAATTCTTAACAATCCTTGAGAATTCTTGAGAATTCTCATCATGTTAATGTGTGCAAAGCCTTTGATTGTCTAACACATTTAAAACAGAAGTACAGTAAACTGCTTCTTTTGCTTCAAGGGATTTGGAGAAGAGGAATTGCAACGTGAAAAAGTAAAATGTAAGTTTGCCTGATGTTAAACATTAACTCAAGCTTCAAATTACAATGGCAAGAGAGGATGAACCATATCATCTAAGCTGCATTGCATCCTTACTTGAAAAGAAGGTCAACATGTTTTTCCAGGAATGCATTTGCTAGTTTTTCATGTTTGACAGAGAACCTTAATTTCCTACATGTGTAATCAAAATCTTAGTCTTATGCACTGCGTGCTAATGCTGTCATGCCTGAGGGGCTAAAATGTGTTATTACTCATGCAGCGGGCAAAGTACTCTGATGGTTGACAGACAGGGCACAAACTGAAACCATGAAGCTGGAAATTATCACCCATAAAAACGTTGCAAATGAATTCAAGTGCAACATGGTTTAAAGAAAACCTTTCCAAAGCAAAATAAAAAGGTTTGATTCGAACTGAAGCTTCTATTAAAGAGTTGAGTTTGAATTACAAAGTTGTAATTGCAAATGTTTCAACTTTAGTAAAACTCTCATGCACTGTATTTTTATTGCCAAGGATGAATAAGAGCAGCAATAAAGTTGCTTTTTTTGGGAATTGGTGCTAATTTTTGATGCCGGCAGTTTGAAATTTGAGGCCCTCTGGTTGCTACTTGCACCCTCCCATTTGTGTCAAGTGCAAATATAACAACCATCAGGCCTCAAATTTAAAACCTAAAGACCAAAACCCAAACAGCAATGTTATTGTTTTATTGTGACAAGAATTTGATTCAGAGTACCTCAAAGAACACTTACTGTATGTACATGTCAAAAAATCCTTGAATGCATGTTGTGTTGAAGGCCTAAAAAAAAGATTCATTGCATTCTAGACATACAATAAAGCTGTTGACACCTTACGATATATGCTGCCCAACTAATGTAACAAATAGTTTTGACTTTTATTTAGCAGCAAAATCCAGAGCTGTAATATCAGATGATGAGAGTGATGATGATGATGATGCTGATGATGACAAAGGTGAGAAACAAACTGCAGCAAAGCATGATGATGAGGAAGAGGCTGCACAGGAGGTTGGAAAAGTACCCATGCCGGCAGAAGAGGAAGACAGCAGTGATGATGATAGGCCAACAGATAAATCAGAGTGAGTTATTACAGTATTTACTTTGTCAGGATTTATTTCTTCATCTTCATGCAAAGCGTTCTTAAAGTGTTTGGCATTTGCTGTGCTACAGACATGAATATACCCATACACATAGGAGCTACGGAGGGTGGAGAGGGTGACTTCGCTCATGAAGTCTTTGATTTTAGAATTTTCTTTCTCTTATTAGCCTAAATACAAAAATGCATTTGTATGCCTAAATACAGCTATTACTAGAAGAAACAAAGCAGAATCTAGTGCTAATATACAAACATCAACAACAAAATAAAAAATACGCTTTCATTAAAGCTAGTTTGGATGTTATAATCTCTGTTTCACCTGGTGCCCCCCCCCCCCCCCCTCCCTCTTTCCTNTAAATAAATTGTTTGGACTATCATTCACATTATCTAGGCATTTTTCAATGAACTTTGATACAGAGACGTAAGAACCGGGGAGGCACTGTGGGCACGTGCCCCCCCCCCCTCAAGATTTTGCAATGAACAAAGAAGTGTCCTTTTTATTTTCAGAAAGTGCCCCTTTAGCTTAATGAAAAAAATGCCCTTGAAGTGTTGAGCCCCCCCCCCCAAGTTTGAGATGCTTCCTACGTCCCTGCTTTGATATTACAAATGTCAGCTGTTTATCGTTTGTTTGCATTAAAAATTCAAATCGTTCTTAATCATACATGACTCTGAAGGATGGATTTCGCTGAATTGCAGCGTTAAAAAGGTCTTTCTTTTCTTCTTTGTTTATTCTACAAATCAGAAGACAGTGTATTTAACTTTGAATTGCATTGCATACTGAGCACAGTTGGTCAGTTACGTTCTTTGTAGGCCAATAATTCCTGCAAGTTTCTATCGCTAGACGATGGTTGGAGAGTCTAAATTTGAAAGTACCCTTTTCCTCAGCTTTTATCAGTTCAAAAATACTTATTCATTCCTAAAAAGTAGCCCTTCTCAGAGATGTGTCCCTTGAGGGAGAACTAAACTATCAGTTATGGCATTTAATGGTCCAGTTAAACTCAAATAAGTTGGATATCTTCGTGCTGAGAGAAATAATCTATCTTATGCAAAGTTCAACTTACTTGTAAGTGGTATTTTATCTGGCGTGGCATTAGTCGGAGTCTGTCTGAGTTAAATGCTAAAAGTTAAAGGCTTGGTAATCAATGTTAAACACCATTTGACAAGCTAAAGCATTCATACCAATTCACTGAACTGGCTTCCTAAATGCATCATTAAATTGAATAGAGCCAGGTATTGTCTTGTGTGAATCTGACCTTTTGTCCCAAAATTTAAAATTTTTGCTATCTAATAGCACTATACAGTAGACCGTTTTGCTACGGTTGGTGGAACAGTAACATTTTCTCCGTTCTTCAGTTTCTTAATATCTATGTTTTGTTCCTCAAGGATGGTCTCAGATTTTGATCTTATGATGCAGAAGAAGAGAGACGTAAGTTTTTTAGAATTTCTTTCTGGGTAGAATGTCTGTTTGAAATTTGTAGCACTTCTATTTGTCAATCAACCAGTTTCATCGACAGAGCAATCCCTTTCGGCATGCACAGGAGAATGTTGAAAAAACATCAATAAAGTTCCTTGGGAGGTGTATGAAATTTTGCTCATGAATTTTGACATTAACTTAAAGTTTACAATAATTATTTAATCTAAGAAAAGAAAAGAAAAGATCTAATTACAGTATTTACAAATGGGTAAAAGCTAAAAATCTCATTTAAAAGACCCTTGTTTCCATAATGGTCCCTCCAGAAGTGGCATTGAATGAAAAGTTTTCACGAAAGAAAAGAAACGAATTATTTTTGTGTCAAAAAATTGAAAAATTGAACAATAATGCTGCATTCTTAAATCTTAACAGATAGCTATCTTTGCAGCTTTTAGAATTTGAATAATATATGTTGGGGCTGTTTTCTTGCTTTTGAGGTTTTTAAAGAATTGCGGTTGGATTTAAGCAGTTGTATTTAAAAATCGCGTTCTGGTAGAGTTGTTGGGGCCGNCAAGGATGGTCTCAGATTTTGATCTTATGATGCAGAAGAAGAGAGATGTAAGTTTATTAGAATTTCTTTCTGGGTAGAATGTCTGTTTGAAATTTGTAGCACTTCTATTTGTCAATCAACCAGTTTCATCGACAGAGCAATCCCTTTCGGCATGCACAGGAGAATGTTGAAAAAACATCAATAAAGTTCCTTGGGAGGGTGTATGAAATTTTGCTCATGAATTTTGACATTAACTTAAAGTTTACAATAATTATTTAATCTAAGAAAAGAAAAGAAAAGATCTAATTACAGTATTTACAAATGGGTAAAAGCTAAAAATCTCATTTTAAAGACCCCTCGTTTGAAGTAGCAGGAATAGCATTAAAAGGTCAATGCGACCTTGTTTCCATAATGGTCCCTCCAGAAGTGGCATTGAAGAGAAGTTTTCACGAAAGAAAAGAAACGAATTATTTTTGTGTCAAAAAATTGAAAAATTGAAAAATAATGCTGCATTCTTAAAAATCTTAAAGGAAAAGTCCAGGGCTGGTATGATTGATGATAAAATACAAGATAATACTGCTATGAATGATGTGTGATACTTTTTCCACAATTTTTCGCCTTCTCCTTTTGAAATTACGTATTCAAATAAGCAATTTGAGCGAAGTGACGTCATATCGCACAAAGAAAACGAGGCTGTACGATGGTTTTTTCACCTCTTAATGGCTGCTAGTCTCTTTATCGTGCACTCATATGAAAATGGCACGAGAACACGATACAGAGGCTTGCTATGACAAAGAAAGAGGCGAAAAACAATCGCTCAGCCTCATTTTCGTGTGTGCGATATGACGTCATTTGCAGCTTTTAAAATTTGAATAATATATGTTGGGGCTGTTTTCTTGATTTGGAGGTTTTTAAAGAATTGCGGTTGGATTTAAGCAGTTGTATTTAAATATCGCGTTCTGGTAGAGTTGTTGGGGTCGACACTCGGGGATCACTCGATTGGCTTCATTTCTGAAATAAAATGATATTTGATGTATTACAAAAGGAAGTATTCCCTGGCGACATTTCTTAACGCTTCTTATTTTGTTATTGACAGGCCATGAGCAGCAGAAGAAGAAGGAAAAGAGTAAGTGTGTTTTCCTCTATTCTTTATGTCTGATACTCTAGGGAATAAACTTTCATCTTTCATCACCCCCCCCCCCCAGGGAAACTTTGTAGTTTGTACGATGTTTCACCCTCATATTGTTAAGAAGAAATTTATCAGAATCTAATATTTAGGGGATTAACTAAGTTTTCGTCATTGCATTTACATTTAGAGCTTTCAATGTCTAAGATTTTTGTTGTCGGAAATATTTAATGTTGAAATTGTTTGCAGTGTAAAAATCTATGGAAAGCGTTTTAATGTTTGATGTCTTTTTCAAACACTTCGCATAGAAAAGGAATGTGCTGAGAATAAGCCCACTACATAGTCCCAGTTATCTCAATACAACAACAGCAACAACACTTTTTACACTTTTGAATTAAATATAGACCCTTTAGCTATTCTACGAAAGAGCCTGGATCGAGCGTTATTTTTATACATTTTATGCGCGACATTCGATCGAGTGGCGTTAGAGCTACTATCGCTATTGTGCACATTCGAAAATTCTACAGAATGTAGCAAAATTTTGTTCTGTTCTGATTTTTTCAGAATAGCGTTCTAAAACAAGCAATGTATGCTTTAGGTAGATCTTTCTTGCAGTCGTCCAAAATTTCTGTAAAAAAGTCCAAAATTCCGTGAAAGAGCATCCGAAAATATTCATCCTAATTTATTTATCCGCAATTTTTGCTTTTGATTTTGAGGAGATTTTAAGGAACAATGCTTGAAGCGATTGATTTCAATTCATTATAGGATTTTGAATATATAAACGACAATGATGACATCATAGCTGCTATGATTAGAAGTATGCGAGATGCTGCGGAGGTACGTATCTTCCCACGGGTTGTAGGATAAATTTAGGCTACCCATGAATGAGATAAATTGGTATGACTTGGAGAATATGAATCACCTTGTCTCTTTCTTGTGTTTTTCTTTATCTTTACCTTCTGGGGCGGCAAATGAGCTTCTTTCAGGTCTACCATGCTGCAAGCATTCACTTAGGCCCTGTCTGGTTGTTTACTCCAACTGCCAAAGCCTCAATTCCAGAACGAGATTTTGTAATTTGAGACTCTAGCAGAGGTTTGAATTAAACAGCGAGACAGGGCCTAAGTGAAAGTTTGCAGTAGAAGCTTATTTGCTGCGCCAGAAGGTACAGATAAAGACAAACAAGAAGGAGACAAGGTGATTTATATTCTTTATGTCATACCAATTTGGTTCATTCATGGGTAGCCTAAATTTATCATATAACCCGTGATCTTCCTCTTAATGTCTTCAGTATTTTATCTTCTTCGAAGCAACTTTAGGAACGAGGATCCTCGGGAGTTCCAACTGTTGCTACGGCTTTCAGAATCTGCCTCGCTCTCCTCGCTCTTTCTGTTATGGTCTATTGCAGATTCCTAGGCTGAAAATTAGTATGCCTGTTGTTGTGCAAGATTTACCTTTACGTCAAATACAGTCAATATTTTGTCTTTTATATTTTTAGGAAGATCGAATGTTAAATCAATCAGGGAGGGCAGCTACGAAGAAATTGAAGATGTTGGACAGTGTGGTCACACATTTACACAAGTTAGTCCACGTTCTCCTGCTTTTGTACAGGGTCTCCCAAACAAATTGTGCCCCGTTTGCCGAAAGATTGCGACAAAACGGCAAAAGATTCTCACAAACTGTTGCATGATACTGCTCTTCAGATATTCAATTAAAGTTTGCAACCATCCCCGTAAAAATCCGTTGAGAAATGATGGAGCTGTGACCTTCAGAAGATCAAATTTGCCTGATGACTGAAACCAGCGGTCGGCTATTTTGCCTTACTATTTTGCAGTTATAAGTATCTTCACGTGAAGAAAGAAATAATGTCTTTGAGGTCAGAAATAGTGGAACTCTCCAAAGATTATCGGAATTTTCACTAAAGCTATGAAATTGGAGGCAGCTGTTTCATTTTCAATCCATGAAGCTATTTATCGCTGCAAAATAGTAAGACAAAATGGCCGACCGCTGGTTTCAGTGATCGGGTAAATTTGGTCTCCTGAAGGTCATAGTTCCATCATTTCTCATTGGATTTTTACGGGGATGGTTGCAACCTTTAATTGAATCTTTGAAGAGCAAGGTCATGCAAAAGTTTGGCGAGAATCTTTTGCCGTTTTGTCGCAATCTTCAGGAAAACGGAGCACAATTTTTTTGGGTCACCCTGTACTTACCTGTTTTCATTAGTTATTGTTTATACAATGATTTGAAAATGATTACTTTGAGGGATATGCGTCTTCTTTTGCAATCAAACAGTTTTAAGATATGCTCTGCAGTTTCTGCTTTGGTTAGCAATCAGTCAAAGATAGGCTTGAATTGAAATCCTCAATATTCATCAGAAAACGATTGTACCAGTGATGTCTGTCTTTCATTATTGATCCTAACTTTTCAATCCTATCAATTCTCTGCATTTCTACGACCTTTGTTCTCATTCTTGTGAATGTTCGTTTTCATAAACATTTCTATACTTGATAGATTTGAACAAACATTGTCATCAGGGTATTATAGATATTTTTGATATTGATGAATTTATCAATCAATCAATCAATCAATCAATCAATCGATCAATCAATCAATTGAAATATTTGATGTGGACTTCTCCCTGTTTACAGCCCTATTTGAAACTTGATTGTCGATTATTGCTGAGTGCAGTTGTTCCTCTTCGTAGGTCAGATCTGCAGCACTTATTTATCGATGGTGGAATCCTGCCCGCAATGAAGGTTTGATTATCTTTAGCCTTTTATTATCATTTACCTGCTTGTTATTCAGTGGCGGACACTTTGCCCAATGTTGGGGGGAGCGAAGCTATTGTTTCAGTTAAAAATCATTGTTTATTTCTATTGTTTTGAAGCAAATAATCTTTGCTCTAACCAACATGGGGGGGGGGGGTGATCGCACCCCCTCACCCCCCCCAAGTGTCAGCCACGGCTGTTATTTGTAATTGTGCTTCCTGACAGGTTGTTGAAGGAAGTTTGAAAGGAGAAAGTGCCGTGAGAAAATCTGATTTTGGAGGGATCCTCTGTTAAAATGTAAATGCCACATATGATCTGGTCGAAAAGTGTAAGAATGTATAACAAGACACTCTAGATGCCCTTAATGAAGAACAAGTCGTGAAGGCAGCTCATGGAAGCCAAGAATGAATTCCAAATTCTTTCTGCTGGACACCAGTCTTCATTGGACGATTCGATTAACTGCAGTATGCTTTACTTGTACTGTATGTAAGCGAGGTGAAAGAAGCCAGTAAATTCTTCAACATTTCTAGACTGCTTACTTGTTGTCAAATATGTTGATTTTTGTTTCATTGATTGTCATTTAGAATACCGGGTGAGTCAGAAAAAAATGTGGTGCGTTTGGGAATCTTTATTGATGCAATTCATTTCGCTAATTGATTTCCATAAGACTTCATTGCATATGAAATAGGCTAACTTAAAGAAGAAAATTCATTTGGTCAAGATTAGTCTTCTGTTTCATAACTACTCGCGATTTTAATAAAATCTTGTTTCGCAATATTCCTAATATATGCTTTCAATCATATTCACGTTCATGCACGTGTGAACTTCAAAATAATGACAAACGCACTGTTTCTCTACCAAAATAAATGGAACAAGGCATGCCTTGTGTTAGAGCACAAAAGGAAGTATTTTATTAATTTTGTATCCGCAGGGGACTGATCATTTAATTGTCATTGCTGGGAAGCAAAAAGTTTTTTAAAAACGATACCTTTTCACAAAATAGCTATATCACAAAATCTTAAAGAAATATGGAAAGAAATTACTGATTTTAGCAAATATTCTGTAACTAATTCAATCTTTCTGCTGTAAAACAGCATAGGTTCCAAATCTTTAACTCGGCGTAAAAAGGTGGGTTTAAAATTCAATGACCTGTTTCTTCTGATTGAATGGCTTGAAAGAAACTTTAGATACTTAGCTACAATCCTAATGTTGTACTTTCCAGAAATTTTGAATATTTTTCGGAACCACAGCGTATCTTACATTTCAACTCATTTGAGGATATGACGTCATCAAATTTCTAAATCATAAACCAAATGAGTGACAGACTTTTACTTGATACCATATTGTAGGCATTTATAAACTATGGTTTCCTTCGAAATTATTTCATGTTGCGTCAAACAGTTTAGAAATTACGATGGTTTTAAGTTTTTTTGAAAATTTTTCTTTAATTGTTGAAAAAGAAGAAAAGCACTCTGATTCTGAAAATATTGCAGATCTCAGAAAAGTTCAACGGTAGAATTATAGAGAACTAGCTAAAGTTTCTTTGAAATAATTCGGTTCAAAGAAATAGATCACTCAATTTTACACCAGCCTTTTTAAAGATTTGAAACCTATGCTCTGTAAAACAGAGTTTAGAGAAGCCTAATTTGCCTTGTTTTCGTCAAGATATGGCCCGTTAAACGCCCCACGTTTTTCCTCACTCGCCTAGCCTGTGTGCAGACTACACTCGCCTGGCATAACTTTCAATTTTCATTACAGGAATGGCTGTCACCTTTACCTGACAACTCTTTACCTCACATTATGATACGAAAACATTTCTTGAAGCTGCTGTCAGAGGTTAGAATCCTACGTTTTATTTTTTCCTTCAATCTTAAACCATGGCAGTTGGTTTACAAGATGGTTTACAAGCATTCCGCTCACATGAGAAACTTGATAAAAGTGCAGCAAGAATAAAAGTAATAAAAAGAATAATAAAAGTAACCAAATTTTCCAGCTTTTTCAAGCGCTGATACATCGCATTGCTTTAGAACGCCTGGTAGTTATTTTACAGCAATACAATACTGATTGTGTTTATTAATTTCAGTTTCCAGCATTAAACAGGGGTGCATTGAAGATGAGTGGAATTGGCAGATCGATTATGCTTCTTTACAAACATCCAAAAGAAACGAGAGATAACCGAAATTTGGCTGGGAAAATTATAGGTATGAGAAGCTTATTAACTTATGTTCAATATAAAATGGAAAAACTAAAAGTATGAAGTTTTCGTTCGGTTCAATTAATAGCGGGTGAGGCAATAATAAGGTCCAGCGTTTGGAAAATTCTGCTTCCTGAATATCAAAGCAAAAATATTGAAAACTGTCTTGTTTTATTCCCCATATGTCCAATTTGGTTCAGTAATTAACCCGGCTTTAATCAGCCATTCCTTCCCGTCGATATGGGAGATTTTCTGCAGAAAGCCCTCTTCGAGGACCTGCATAAATGAATGAAAATCACAAGCAAAATTTCCCTTTGTTTTCCTTCCCAGCAGTTATGACACTTACATGCATTCATATATTTTATCCTCCTTGGTGAATGGAATCCCCCTAAATAAGTTATTCATACCAGGGGGAAGACTTTTTCATTTCCCCTAGAGTGTGCAAAGCGTGCTCAAGTTATTGCTGTAAGGAAAACATATTAGGGAAAATTTCTCATGATTTTAGCACGTTTTAAATGTTTCTCGAAGGGACTTTCTTCAGAAAATCTCTTCTAAAATCTGAACGGAGTGGCCGCTTTCAGCCAGGAAAAATTGTAAAAACAATTGAGCATATTAGCTATTCAATGAGATATTGCAAAATATCATTGCTTATAGTCCATATTCAGGGAACAGTAGCCTCTCAAACGCCGGGCCTTTTTTGACTCACCCGGTATAACTGTTAAAGTGAATGAACGGAGCTAAGAGGAGGTCATCTATAAATAGGGCATTGAAAACTCCTACGCATGTTATTTTTCCTCTTGCTAAACAATATCCATCGTCGTCTCAAAATCATCAAATACAATAGGCTAATAATAGAATACCCAGACTCCTTCCGCGCGGGGCTTTTATCTCCGTTGATTCTCTTTAAATGCAAGTAAGAGAAGTAGTAGATATTTATATCTTTCATTGAAGGTACCTCATTCTTTCTTTCATCGATTCCTACGTTTTGATGTTCATTCTACAGGGTGTCCCAAAAAAAATGTGCCCCGTTTGTCTGAAGACTGCGGCAAAACGGCAAAAGATTCTCGCCAAACTTTTGCATGATAGTACTCTTCAGATGTTCAGTTAAAGTTTGCAACCATTCCCATAAAAATCCGTTCAAAAATGATGGAGCTATGACCTTCAGGAGATCAAATTTGCCCGATGAATGAAACCAGCGGTCGGCTATNAGATTCCGATAATCCTCGGAGAGTTCCATAATTTCTGACCTCATAGAAATTTTTTCTTAGCTCCATCATTTTTCAACGGATTTTTACGGGGATATGGTGGCAAACTTTAATTGAACATCTGAAGAGCACATTCATGCAAAAGTTTGGCGAGAATCTTTTGCCGTTTTGTCGCAATCTTTAGACAAACGGGGCACAATTTTTTTGGAACACCCTGTAGAAGAGAATGTATTTCTGTGAAGATTTCTCCATGTCATATTTTTGAAAGTGCTGACCACATTTTGTCTGTTCATAGCGCAATGGGCGAGGCCTATCTTTGGCGTACAGACGAATTTCAGAGATATGAGCAAAGAAGATCGCGAGGAAAGAGACAAATTGAATGCAGCAGAATACAAGAAGAGACGTTTAAGGTTTGTTGGGAGTTTTGTATTTTCATCTTATAGTACCGGGTGTCCCAAGAAAAATACCCCCGTTTGAAAAATCATCAAAATTTTTATTAAAAGGCCGATCTTCAAATCTCTGTTTTTGGTAAGTAGATTGAAGACCAAATTATTTTTCCAAACATAGCTGACCTTTTGATTACTTTTCAATCATTGAATTTAGCCCTTTTTAGTGCTGCCTTGTTTTGAAGCATCATGCAAAAAGCCTGATAAATTTTTTTTGTATATTAAGCTTATAGTTTGGTCATAATTGTCAGGTCGGAAAATGCTAACTACTATTGTAAACTTGAAGGATAATGAAAAATTTCAATATTATGACTCCTGAGGCAAGATTAACAATGTTGCTTAAAGAGTATAGCTCAAAATGAGGTGTTTCAATGCATTATTTCATGCCCTTCATGCAATGAAAACAAACATTTAATCATTTTTAAATATGTTTGGATCGTTGACTAGAGGGATCAAAAGAAAATTTTATAATAGTTGGGTTGAGATTGTTCTTTTTTAAATAGGAAATAGCAAATAGGTCTAAAATTCTGAGAAATCTAACGCGCATACATGATATTTTTCCCCCAGTTCAACGGATGATGGTCCCAGTGGCGCATCAATGCAAGGCGGCTCAGACGATAAAAGGTAAGAAAGATGTTTTTGCTGATATTTGACTGAACTTTTACTTCGACCGCTTTATCAGGAATGGGGCAGTGTTTATACCAAAACTTATGATGGGGATATTAGACAAAATAGTTTGCTGAATTTTCATTTTTATTGCTGCTGAAATTTTTAGGGGTAAAATAGTTTATACGCCTGACCTTGTAAAGACAATAAGATGAGACTTATGGGCGTGTTTTTGTAAGGGGCAAATCACTTCTCAAAATAGTGTACGTGATTTTATGATTTTTTAATATCACCTGATTTTTTGTGACGTCATGAATTTTCTGTGATTTTTGTAATTTTCGTGATTTTCCGGTGCTCTTTCCGTGATCTTTCGTTGAGATTATTTTTAGCTTCTTTTCTGTAATGTTTTTGTAATTTTCGTTATTTTTTCGGATAAAGGTGTACGAAAAAAGTCAATGATTTTCCCCTCGTCTTTATGTGATTATTATCTCATTTTATAAACAGGCCTAAAAGACCTGGGGACAAAGGTTTCATCGCACGTGCTCGTGTGCCCAAAGCATCAACAAGAGATTACATCATCCGACCAAGGTCAGAAATTGAAAGCAGTCTCGACGAATTAGGAGGAGGAATGAAGGTAAGTTTAATTATGACCTCTTTGCAGCAAGAAAATGATGTTGTATCCCAAACCAACCAATAAAGTTTTGCCTTGTTGACAGCAAG
>REGL01000519.1:191825-208163 GCA_004194395.1 Aurelia aurita complex sp. Pacific | reverse complement strand
AAAAGGACCCTTGGTTAGAGGATTTTGGGCCCAAAAACCCACCCATATGGGCCGCACATACCCGTACCCTAAATATGTTATGTACCCCCCCCCCCCGGGATTATATCTGTGTTCTAGACTCCAGTTCTGAAAAGAGGCTCTGTAAATGGAACACAGGCTGGTATTCCCCCAGCCCAAGACCCCCGCCCTCAAAGATTTTGAAACTAAAATAGACCATTTGGACTTCCCCATTTTACAGTTGAGACAATAGAGGCGAAGGAGCATTAGATTAATTACATGCGTCTCAGCATGGTACATTGAATTGAAGCGTTTCGCTCAGAGAAAATAAAGGATCAGATTAAAAATGTTGAACGAATGTAAGGAGTCATGTCGTAAGTCTAAAGGAGCATTGCGTCATTGCATTGACGAAGGCAAATACGACATACGTTCGCAAACAGTCGAGCAGCAAGAAGTGGTGCAATGACATTCCACACGAATTTGTCGAGTTTCGAAAGAACGGGAAGGTATGCTCAAATGTGGATCGAAACCTAAATGATCACAAGTGCAGAAACTTCGAAAACATCACCCAATAATTGAGAGAGTTTGCTGATGTACGGTGTACAAGAGATCATAAAACATTAAGGTGGCCTATCCTACACTAGTATGGCCAGTACTGACGAGATATCAATGGCGGACAAGGATACGTCGATCGTTGTATTTCTTGGAACTTCAGAAACGTATCCCCCTGATGAAGACCTAGTATGCAGGTTCAAGTATACCAGCAAAGATGGCTGTTTCGACGATACATGTTGGATTGGAATTTTCAAGGTGGGATGGGAAGAATCATGCGACTTCTTGGCAAGAAAATTTCTTGTTGCAAAGGCAGAAACGGAATTAGAAATGGTCTTGTTGGTTTCGAATAATGTCGAAGAACTTGTTTTTAGCGCAAGCGATGTTGCTGGTGAAAGTGACACCGAATTTTACCAATTTTGCTTCGTTACTGGCAATGGCGTGATACTTGGAGCAAGTTGTCCATTCCTCATAACAACTAAAGGCCCCACAAGACTTTCTGGAAGCCTTCTTGATCTATCATCGAAGCCATCTGGGAGCAGCAATGAAAGCAGGGCGGAGAGTCAAGAACTTGAATGGTGCCCTTGGCTTGGCTTATCAGGGGAAGACGTTGATGATACTGTCCTTGTTCACAATAAAACAACCTTGCTTGAAAGTTCCTTGGCCAAGCTTGTCAAGGAGAATAACAATTTGAGGGAGATAGTGCAATCTAAGGAAACTCAAATTGATGACTTATATTCAGGTCTTCAAGACATGGAAGAAGAACTGACTGCTGCAAAGATCATGATAGAAGCAAGGACGGAAGATAAGAGAAAACAACAAGATTTTGATATGAAGCTTATTGATGAACTACAGGGAGCATTGGCAAAGGAGGTTGAGGAAAAACAAGACTTGAAAGAAAGAATGCATCAAATGGAAGTAACCATGACAAGTCTTCATGCCAAGTTGTTAGATTCAAGAAATGATAATGAAGCAATGGCCAATGCACTGGAGCATACTAAAAGAAGTGTGCATTCAGAGCTGCACACCAAATATGAAAGGCTTCTTGAGAATTCATCACAGAGATTGGAAGAAGTTGAGAATTTGTTAATTCAAGAAAAAAATTCTGCAGCTGACTTGAAAACTCATCATCAAATTGAATTGCAAAAGCTTTCGCAATCATTTGAATCTGTTTTTGCAGAACTCTCTGCCCAGAATATCCATATTGAAAATGTGGAATCACAAAAGAAGGAATTGATGGAAAAGGTCAACATGGAAACAAGAGCTATAGCGGAAGAGAGGAGAAACCTGATTGATGCAATTGAAGAGAAAGACAAAGAGATCAAAAATATTCAGCGTAAGTTAAAAGAATTGGAAAACGTTCATTTGGAAAGTATTGTTGACATGCAAGAGAAGCTAGATCAATCCAAGAACATGATATCTGAGCTGGAAGAAGGTCAAATGGTGCAAAGCAAAGAAATGTCAATTCACAAAGAGAAGTTCAATGAGAAGGAATATCAGCTGGAGCAAGAACTCCAAAATTGCATAATTAAGCTAGATGAGGCTGAAATTAATCTGACTAGTATGAAATGTGAGCTTGAGGAGATGAATAAAGAAAATCTGCTGCTGAAAGAGAAATCTAATGGACACAATGGAGCGAGACATGCCCTACAAGTTGCTTATGTTCATACTCAAAAGCAGCTTGCCTCACTGAAAGGGGATCATGATGTTCTTTCACAGCAGTATCAAAGCTTGAGGGATCAAACTATGGAAGCTGAGACTGATATTGAGTTGAGAGAGCTAAAGAAACAGATTGAGGATCTAAAGCTGCGATTATGCATTGGTGGCAATGCGTACAAAGAGAAGTTTTTGGAATGCAGGAGATTGCAGAATGAAATGGCAAGACTAAGACAGAGACTGTCTTCAGCATTGCCAGCAGCCTATGCTTCTCATGTCTTCCACGCAGATGATGCTTTTATGGCAGATACACCAGCAAAGGGGTCTACGGCTCATGACAAATGTTTTCAACAAGCTGGTCTTGATGAAAATGTGAGTATTGATGATGAACCAGGTGATTAAAAATAGTTACATATTTGGCAGTTGTGAATGTTACATATTGGGTCTAGAAGAATTCTCTATTTTTCAAATTTCAGATTTTACCAAAACAAAATGTTCTAATCTAAGTTAGCCTTTGACTGACAGATTAACATTTCAGTTTTGAATTTCAGCCATGTACATTTTATTCCACAGCCTGCCAAACATGTTAACTTTTTATGGCTCAGCCTGTTGATTTATGATGATCAGGATAGAAGATCATGTTTCTCAACCTGTTGAAAAAATTTACCTGGCTTAAACTGGCCACTCTGTTCAGGACGCATCAGGGGTTGTGTGGAAAAGGCCCCTTCCAAAAACCTTCAGAAAAGGCTTAAAACGATGATCAAACTTGTTTGGTTTTCCCACCTTGTGGCAATGACACTTGTAATCCTCCCATCTCCCACGTTATGGCATGTGTTATGCTTCTGTGATAGATTTCCATATGGTGCTAGGAAGGATACTTTCACTCTCCCAATTGGATAGCTCATGCTACAGCATTTTCAAAATATTGCTCCAAGGCAGGAATATTGAGGAAGTTGAATTGTGATTTAAGGCCATTTTATGTTCTACTGAGAAGGTTTTGTTGAGAGAATCCCTCTTACTTTCGAACAGAGACCCATTTAAATGAGATACATTTCAACATCTAATCATAGTCAATGTATTCTAGTGACTATGATGTAATCAAAGTTTTCGGGTATTAAATGAAATATTTGCCAATGTTAATTGCTTTAGTATGCAGAGAACTGTTTAACAATTTCATCATTTTATACATAGACTCGCCTGGTAGTAAGATAGCAACCTTGCAGAGATTTGACCTGAATTTTCAGCCACTTGATTCAAAACGCGAAAGTTTCTTCCAACGATAGTTCCTTCCCTTAAAGTAGTAATGTAACTACTTTAAGGGAAGGAACTATCGTTGGAAGAAACTTTCGCGTTTTTGGCCGAAATTCGCGAAAGTTTATTCTGCGAAATTTCCTAAAATGTGAAATTTGCGAAAGTTTATTCTCGCGAAATTTCCCAAGACATAGAATCAAATAATCATGTAATCGCATCAAATATGCTACTACACTACAAGCTTATTTATGGAAGATTCGGAAGAGTCATTGAAGAGTTGTGGAACATTTGAGACAGTATAAAAATGCGATAAGAAACCTAATTTGCGAAAGTTTATTCCCGCGAAATTTCCCATTTTGGTTCATTAGTGAAAGTTAATTCCAAGAATGTTGCGTTTTCTCGAACTCATGGAAGTTTCTTCCCGCGAATGTTTCTTCCCTTAGTTCTTCCCCCCTTCTTCCCTTAGTAGTTTTTGGAAGAGGCCTAGATCTTAGACGGAAGCTGTATGACTCAGCTGGTATATTTCACAAATTTCACATGAAGATAATCATCATGAATAATGAATAATTCATCAAGTACATTAATGCACATAATGAAAATAGTTATATGTTGTATATATGATCTAATTTATATAAATGTAACAGTAAATATTTCATAATAGAAGGACCTGTTGTACATTATACTTTCAAAGATGATATTTAGACTTTTAGAGAGAGATGATGAATATCTTAGAACTGCCTGAATGAATCATTGCAAGATGCAATTTGTAATCTATTGACTTTTGGTGACCTCACTGAGACTAATTTAGTTCCATGATTCACATTTGAGTCAGTAGTCACCATTGCACACTGCAAAGCGCCAGATGAGAAGGAAAGTTGTTCTACATTATTTTCCCCTTTATCTTGCCCACTAACTGATGCAACATTTGAGTTATGATATGAGTCCATTTTATGTTTGACTTCTAGCCTATTTAGGTCAATGTTTTACAAATAAAACTTCATTTTATTCGCACTTTGACAATTACCTACCATCAAGCATTTATTGGGGTTAGAATCTTCCTTTTCCCCTAAACCAGGTGCACCAGAAAAGAGTATCTACTTTTGACAGGCCATGGAAAATTCTAGGGTATACTGGATAAATTTTTGAGATATAAATATATATGACTTAATCTTTGGATAAAATTCCACGTAATCACTTAATATTTCGACACTTTTTTCTCGATATTTGGCCGCCTTCTTCTTGCGTTGTGAGTGATGTGATAAAACAGCCTAAATTATCGAAGACAACAAGGAAACTGGAAACAACTTGAGAATTAAGAAATTGATAAGTTGTGATCAGTTCCACGAGCGGGTGCTCCACCCTTCACGATTTTTCAGTATAGATCTATGGATCACTTTTGTTAATTTGATATCTAGATATGATTTTTTAAGATCGATATTTTTTGATGGATATAGGCTGCTTCCAATCCAAAAATGTTTTAAGAATCCCATATAGCTTTGTGAGTCGCATGTTGCCTTCTGAGCTGTGTACGAAATTTCAAATGAAGGCCTCTGTTACTTGAACAGGAGGTAAATAATCGACACAGCCAGTCTAACGGATTCTTTCTACTTTTTCAGGGCAAAGAAATCTTGAAACAGATGGGAGCTGCAATTGATCTTCAAGATACAGAGCTGAAGCATTTGCAACAAAAAAGCGNAGCTTTGTGAGTCGCATGTTGCCTTCTGAGCTGTGTACGAAATTTCAAATGAAGGCCTCTGTTACTTGAACAGGAGGTAAATAATCGACACAGCCAGTCTAACGGATTCTTTCTACTTTTTCAGGGCAAAGAAATCTTGAAACAGATGGGAGCTGCAATTGATCTTAAAGATAAAGAGCTGAAGCATTTGCAACAAAAAAGCGATGCATCGAGAAGAGAGCAAGAAAATTTGGTTTTCAAGCTGACATCTGAAATCAGGTCGCTGGAAAGGACTGTGCAACGGAAAGATGCAATCATCGACAAGGTGAAAGAATTGGCAGCTGAAGAAGCGAATGAACTAAGAAGGCAGTTAATGGCATATGCAGATATGGTTCAACAGAATCAACTTCGCCCTGGGATGGTAGACAATCACCAAATAAAAGGAGTTCCTCCAGCTCATGTCGTTGATGGTAAGTCTATAAGTACATTCTAATTTGTAATTTGGCTTAAACATGTTTCCAAGCTTCTATGGAATGAAATTTAAAGGGTCTGTTTCATCCAACATGCCTTGCACTTGCCGTCTCTTGGTTGTCGCTTGTTGTCGCCATTTTCGTGATGCTGGATGAAACAGACCATTTAAAGGAAGAAACTTTTGCGGGAAGAAACTTTTGCATTGTTCGGGTTTTTGACCTAAATTCAGCAAAGTTTACTGCGCAAAATTTCTTAAAATGTGAAATTTGTGAAACTTTATTCCCGTGAAATTTCCTACAATACAGAATCAAATATTTTTATACATTGAACTTCAGGAAGTTATTACAATTCAGGAAAGTTTTTCTCAACACACAGGAAGACTTTTGATGAGGAAGGAATTCGGCGTTTGCAGATGTCCATGTCGGTTATTATCTTTCTGTCTGACTCACCTGAAAAAAGATCCCCTGACTCATTTGGAATGTTGTTATTTCATTTTGAAATGCCTTTTCTGATCTGTTTGTAAAACAGACCTTGTAAGAAGCAAAGTTTGTTGGAAAGATAATGAGTTAAAGCGAATAACCTGAGTTAAAAAGATGAGATCTCATAGGTTTTAGAATAGTGTATGATGCTAAGAGAAAACAACCCCAAAAGAAACATGGTGTGTTTGGGTTCTTCTTTGTACTATTTTTAGACAGCGCCATAGATCGGGTCATTCACTTTAAAATCTGTAATCTTGCCGTAATGATTTAATGAAATCGTCCGTATTGGAGAGGATTTCCATGAAAGTATGGTTTTGTAAGATTCTTTAAGAAATGCCAGAATCCTTGTTGAATGATTTGGTATTCAAAATTAATTCAACGTACAATTTCTATTCAGTTGCAAAGTGACTTTTTGCTCTCGTGGACAATGAAAATCAGCATTTTCCGAAGGGTTACCCTCCTAGATATATGAAATCAACAAACGATCAATCAATCAATCAATCAAACAATCAATCAATTAGTCAATCAATCAATCAATCAATCAATCAATTAGTCAATCAATCGATCAATCAATCTTTCTTTCAACAGCAACGCATATGGGTGCAAGCACCAATCAAACGGTTAACCAGAAGAGCCCAAGGAAAGATAAACACATGAGGATATTTTACCCGCCTCCGGCTAGTTTAGTGCCAAGGGGTGGCCAAAGCGGTGCTGATCTGCACAAAAATTCTGCCGACAATCCTCCATTGCTGTTGCTTGCTCAGAACTCACCATCTCACAGAGATATACAACGGTCAGATGTTCACCACGGAGAGGAAGCAAACGAGCCACTAAAATGTCCAGTCTGTAACATGGAATTCCCCAGAGGCACCACTGATGTCACTGCCACAAATCATGTGAATAAGCACTTTCCAGAAGATGTTGATTAAGAATGACTGACATCTAATTTGAGACAGACTTCGAATGGTTTTCGCAGCCTACCTAATATGGTATACCGGATACTCGTAGAATCTTGAAGCATGACTGACTTTGATTGCAGAATTAGCCCCAAGCTTTGAGTTTATTTTTATTACGTAATAACCAATATTGGTTGGCTTCTTGTGGTTTGACGCTAATTACTAAGAAATAACATTGTAGTGAAAGCATGTTAGTCATTTAGTGCCATATGCGATATAAATTCGTATGCTACTTTCAATATACTTGCACAATTTGATGTGCTGATGACTTATAGATATACTTGTATCTTGCCTTCTCGACTGTTTATTTTGAAGGTATATAAATATTCTTTTACTGACGCCTTATAAGGCCTTACATAGCGTGTAATTTCATGTAACATCCACATTTAAATGAGTTGAAATACAGTAGTTGTTTTTATNCGGTCAGATGTTCACCACGGAGAGGAAGCAAACGAGCCACTAAAATGTCCAGTCTGTAACATGGAATTCCCCAGAGGCACCACTGATGTCACTGCCACAAATCATGTGAATAAGCACTTTCCAGAAGATGTTGATTAAGAATGACTGACATCTAATTTGAGACAGACTTCGAATGGTTTTCGCAGCCTACCTAATATGGTATACCGGATACTCGTAGAATCTTGAAGCATGACTGACTTTGATTGCAGAATTAGCCCCAAGCTTTGAGTTTATTTTTATTACGTAATGACCAATATTGATTGGCTTCTTGTGGTTTGACGCTAATTACTAAGAAATAACATTGTAGTGAAAGCATGTTAGTCATTTAGTGCCACATGCGATGTAAATTCGTGTTCTACTTTCAATATACTTGCACAATTTGATGTGCTGATGACTTATAGATATACTTTTATCTTGCTTTCTCGACTGTTTATTTTGAAGGTATATACATATTCTTTTATTACTGACGCCTTATAAGGCCTTATTTAGCGTGTAATTTCATGTAAGATCCACATTTAAATGAGTTGAAATACAGTAGTTGTTTTTATCAATGATCCAAGGCCATTTATTTTCCTTGCCTTGGAAATGCAGTACTGTACTGAACTTTTCTTTATTTCTACTGGCGAATGCCCGAAAAATTTGATCACTGATATTGAAATCTGACTAAAACTGAGCAACGGAGAACGGTGTATGGGAAATTTTTTGCATGCAGCAGTATTGATCAAGCTTTTTTTGGAACTGGTAACGAGGGAACGCCGAAGGCGGATTTTATTTTCCCGCGTTTTTGTGACGTTGTGGTCTTATGAGAACGAGGCTACAACTTTGGCAGTGCAGCAGGGTGGGCACTTTTTCGGATATGCCACAGTATGCTCCTTATCAGCAAGTTATAGTTGCTGCGCAGCAACTGAACTGGCCTCGCTTTGTCATTTTGCAAATATTCAAAGCCTCGTTTTTATTGTGAGAGAAAGATCGCTCCAGCGCAGCAGCTCACCTCTAGTTAGGGGAGAAGAATGGCTGCAAATCGTAGACACGAACAGAACACGACTGTTAGAAGCAAGGCAGTATGAACAGAACCATACTATGGCTGAAGTAGGTGGATTGTCAGATTCGCAACTAGCTGCAAAGCTCAAGAGCCATGGCTTACCGAGTGGTCCAATCACGAAGGGTACAAGACGGTTATTTGAGAACGTTTTGAGGAAGCGTCTTTTCAGTGCCGAGGTATGCATCTTGATCGAGCAATTTTCAGAAACGGAATTTTGACAAATTGCAAGGAATTCGTCAGACGTTGATCTATGAAAATTGCTATGATTTCTTGGAAAAAGTTCAAACACACAACTGTGCAGGATTCTGAAAAATTTGGTTCCACAGATCAGATAGTTTCGGAAGATCTTCAGTCAGAGAGCAGAGANGGAGCAGGGCCTAAATCTAAAAGACAATTCTAGTTAGGGGAGAAGAATGGCTGCAAATCGTGGACACGAACAGAACACGACTGTTAGAAGCAAGGCAGTATGAACAGAACCATACTATGGCTGAAGTAGGTGGATTGTCAGATTTGCAACTAGCTGCAAAGCTCAAGAGCCATGGCTTACCGAGTGGTCCAATCACGAAGGGTACAAGACGGTTATTTGAGAACGTTTTGAGGAAGCGTCTTTTAAGTGCCGAGGTATGCATCTTGATCGAGCAATTTTCAGAAACGGAATTTTGACAAATTGCAAGGAATTCGTCAGACGTTGATCTATGAAAATTGCTATGATTTCTTGGAAAAAGTTCAAACACACTGTGCAGGATTCTGAAAAATTTGGTTCCACAGATCAGATAGTTTCGGAAGATCTTCAGTCAGAGAGCAGAGAGTCCCAGATCCACCACAGAGCAGAGGACACAATCCTTTGTTTGGCATGTTTTACATTGCATAATACAGTACATCAAATGCAAACATTTTGAGTGTTACAAACTTTCAGACAAAGGCTTGTCCAAAAATTTATTCTTACAAAATATGGAGTTGTCCAAAAATTTCTCATGCCAGAAATGTTTGCATAGATACGTGCATGCACAGTGTGACTTGAATGACAACGACAGCAATGGTAACCAAGGGAAGAAATTTGAAACTACAAGAAACTATGCTGAAACCAAGAGGCCCTTTACATGAGAAATTTCAACCCATATGTTGAATTCAAAACAGGTTGTGTGTGTTTGCATATGAGATGAGATTAGGTCATATGAGACAAATGCAGTTGCAAGCAATAGAAGGAAGAATGCGAGCCCCATTCAAAAATCTGAATGATTGTGGAAAAAGACTCATTTTCCTTTGTTCACATTCTAATGTTTGATTTGAACACCCCCAAGCTGAAAATGTTTTGCATTGTAGGCATTTTTGCTAAGTTGAACCCATGCTGAAATTTTGGCACAGGTTGAGTTGCCAAGTTGAGTCGAGCCTGTGTTTTCAACCTCAAAAATCCCTCCAAAACATCCAAAATCCTGGGAAAACTCTTTATGGCTACACCCTTTTTAATTTATACTCATTGGAAAATGCCCCATTTTTGGAGAAATGACCATTTAAAGAAGTAAAGGATCAGGTCTGATGGGGATCTTTCCACTGAAATTTTGGAAAATAGGACTTCAATTTCACAAGGATATTAGATTACATTTAAATTCCATAATATCAAAGATTATAGCTTGATAAATTCTGATAACTTCCTCGAATATAGATAAGTTTGAATCTTCATTTCCATGACATTGGCTTTCACAGCCTTGTTTCACTTACGAAAGTGAACAAACTTGCTTCCGACGGGCCTGTCTCCCAAAACTTTTTGTACTTAATCTAAATTTTTCATTTCTTAGCAGTCTCCATTGGTTGATGAAAGCCTCGAAGAGCGTCCAGCAAATGACAGACATGAAGAAATCAAAGAAGCTCAGGTCGAACCAAAAACAAATGTAGAAGTACCAAACAATGACCAAATAGACCATGGAAGCACGCACTTTGGCACATATTATGGCATAAACCATTTGCCAAAGGATGATGAAAATGATAAAGATGCAAACAGAGAAAGTTTGGTATTTTCAACTCTGAATGAAGCACTAAGTAGAATGAAAACCTTAAGAAATGCAAGGCTAAAATCATTCAAGTCCAGAGATGAAGCTCAGAGATTTTCAGAGGATGGTGGCTTTGAATCAACTGAGATAAAAACTCAACCAGCCAATCAAGAACCATCAATTCCTTTCAGATCACCCACTCCACAGCAATTAGTTGTCTTTAGGAGGTATGTGTGTGTGTGTGTGTAAATACTGTACATGTTTTATTTTGACGTTCAGAAGCAGCCTCTTGTTGACTAATGTGGACCTACAGCTCAAAGTTCCAGACAAAAATGGTTGTAAAAAACAAAACTCTGATATCTTATAGATGTGCTAATTTGAAACCTGATACAAAATTCTCAATTTTAATTATTTCAAGTACCTTAGGTAGAAAATATAACTAGAAAGTATGCAAAAGTCTCAAGTTCTTTATTCTTATTCACCATTCATTAAATTTCTTATAAATTATCATAGTGTTCGTACGTTTTAAATCCGCAGTACAGAATGTGCGCAAGGCCTGTACTGTAGATCTAACATGTTCCATGATATGGATCCTCTGTATGTATAAAGTATTGTATTTGTCCAGTTTCCGATTTCAACATGCAAATTCACTAATTTATCACCTTTCCTTGTATTCGATTTAATGGCTTGCATCCCTCCAATCTTTTTATGCTCCCTTAACCCTCAGCAATATTATGCATTTCAACAGGTATATAGAAAAAGGGAATCTTGAGTCAGCTCGTGACTGCATGTTCCAAAATCCAAGATATTTAGTGAGTTCAGGAGAAACCCCTGTCATTCTGCAAGAAGGCTCAAGATACAATGCAATGCATGTTTCAGCCAAAGCCAATGAGGTAAAGATGTGCCATCTCATAGTGTCAACATTGAATGATGAAAAATTTTGGGATTTGATGTTTCCCAATCAAGAAGATACGGAGCTGGGTTCAAGAAGGGTTAAAAGAATGTTGGATTATTATGCGAACAGTCCAGATAAAGGGGTAAGTACTGTAAGGCCAGTTTAAATATCATTTTTTTTGCTTTGTCAAATTGAATTGTATTAAAAACATCAGATCTACCCTGTCTAAAAATCTGATTTAAACATTGCTTTTTTGCAGTGTCGGATTGAAATTAGAAGGTTAACATTTTCTACTGTTGTTTTCTACTTTTGACTACTGTGAAAACTAAATCAACACATTCCATTTTTTTCAAGTATTGGAACTTGTCTACTTTGGTCTCTTCCTCACAAAGAGACTTGGTAAAGGTCTATTTGAAGGAATTGATGCTTTTGCAGGTTACTTGGTTTCAAAGCATATAAAGTTTTATGTGTCCTAAAAAAGTTTTATGTGTCCCGAAAAGTCTCCAAATTTGAGCTGTTACTTTAGCAAAACTGGAATCTACCATACAATGCCCAGTTTAGATATGTGCATTTCATTCATTTCTGTATCTGTGCAAATCGACTTTCTACACAAAATTTCCTGAAAAACTGGATAGCAGTTTATCAATAATATTGTTAGATATGCAACCTACAGTAAAATCCACAGAAATTGAGCATGTTAACAAATCCAACAGTACGGGGATTGAGCTCCAAAAAGGGACCCAAGAAAGATAACTTTCGTGTGTTTTGTCCATAAAAAGCACAATTTTGCTTGATGTTTGATTTTCCAAGTTTGAATACTGCTATGAGACTGACAAGCATTTGTATGCTTTTCACACCTACAATGTAAAACAAGGAAGGGATTGAACGCATCTATACCTCTAGATTTTTTCTCCTTTTTGAGGGCTTCTTGAGCTGAAGATTTTCAGAGGATCCATCTTTTGGTGTTCTTTTAATCAGCAAAAAATTAACAAAAATTATATGGTTCCAAGTAGGTATTTAAGTGAGAGACTGCCATTGAGATCGCTTAAATCGAGCTAATGGATGTTTTTATGGAACTGTTCAAACAGGAAAACTTGTTTGAGACACCCGGTACCTAATGTTTCTTTCAAGTCATTCAGTCCAAAGAAATGCCAGCTTAATCGATAAAAGCGAAGCGATGCCCGATTGAAAGGCTAACTGCTCCCTGGATATCAACGCAATCATATTGGATATTGTTAAATGATATTTGGCAAATATACCATTTAACAATGGACATGTTCCGTTATTTTCAGAATTCTTCCAGGCTGAAGTTGGTCACTCCCCCTGGGGGGGGGTACTTGACTAGGGAAGTGACGGGGGTGTGCGGAAAACCTCTCCACACCCTGCACCCTGTCGCATAAAAAATAGGCCAAAAGTATACCCTGTCGCATAAAAATTTTGCCTCTCAAATACAGTGTAGAACGCAATTTTTGCTTGTGATACCCTGTCGCATAATTTTTTTACCTATTATAATACCCTGTCTCATAATTTTCGTTAGAAAAGGATACCCTGCTGCATAATTTTTACCTTTAAAGGACACCCTGTTGAGCGGCACATCCCTTCAGGTCAAGTATGGGAGTACCCCCCCCCCCGGGGTCACTCCGTTCAGATTTTTCAAGGGATTTTCTCGAGAAAGTCCCTTCGAGAAACCTTGAAAAACGTGCTAGAATCAAGAGTAAGTTGCCCTAATATTTTTACCTCACAGCAATGACTTGAACACGCTTTAACATGGTGCTTTCCTCTTGGGAGGCTAAACAAGTCTTCTCTCTTGTATGAATAACTTATTCTGGGGGGATTCCATTCTCCCAAGAGGACAAAATACAGGAACACATGCTCGTGTCATTATAGTTTGGAAGGAAAGCAAAGGAAATTTTGCTCGTCGTTTTCAGTATATTTTGCAGGTTTTTGAAAGGGGCTTTCTGCAGAAATCTCCCATATCAACAGGAAGGAGCGACCGATTGAAGCCAGATAACTTACTGAATCTAATTGAACATATTGGCTACGAAACAAACAAGACAGTTTTCAATAATGTTGCTTTGATATTCAGGGAGCAGTATTTTTTCAAACAGTGATTGTCTAGTTTTTATCGACTCACCCAGTATGCAAAAGACATTTGCACCAGCTTTTGCTCAAAGTTGATGCCTATGCTTATTATATCACAAAGAATAAAAAGTAATGTTTCATTCATTGATTTATTATCAATTACACCAATCACAGGCTGGTGACACACCTCTACACATTGCATGCAAATTTGGCTACACTGAAGTTGTCCGATTTCTTGTTTCATTGCCATATCTTGAGACCGAAAAGCAGAATTTATTTGGCGAAACACCAGTTCAGGTAACAACATTTATTCTACTATTGCGTGAGTCGAAATGTATTCTCGTCTGATTTGTTGTCTCCTTTTTGTCGCTTTTTGTCTTCTGTGATACCCCATTTAAACTGCGACTACGCCAACTGTTACACAGTGATGATCGATCTTGGGATGCATCCTAAGCGTTCGTCTATTGATTTAATAATATTGATCAAATAATTGAATAAGCATATAACTTAGGCTGCCTTTCCACTAGTCCAGTTTAAAACAAAAACGGGTTAAAAGTTATTCGGTTTTGCGTTGCGTTCCCATTAACCCACATAACAAACGGATACATTTAAAGACGGGTCTCAGAGTGGATCAGTTTTAACCCGGGTATCTTTTAACCCACTTGTTGGTTAGTGGAAACACATTAAACGGATAAGTTTCAACCCAGTTGCAGCAGCAACAACATAGTATACTTTTGGCACTTCGAATCAAAGTTGAAGCGACGTAAAGGGAATAAAACAACTATGTACAACCAGTGGAAACGTAGGGAAATGAACGAAAACGGGTTCAAGGTAAAACTAGCGTTTCCATTGACTCTCTTCGAAAACGGACAACCTTTGACCCATTTTTGTTTTAATCCGGGCTAGTGGAAAGGCAGCCTTACTTGTACTGTCTCAAATTGGACTGTCAAGCAAATTAATGGATTTGTCATCGCTTTGAAATGAAATGGTCAAAGAAACATCAAATTAATCGAGTTGAAAGGAATGTATAGTATTAAGACTATGATTTTTGTCATCCCTCTTGCCCTCCAATTTATTGTGAGACGGCGCTTTCCTGCGGATGGTCCTATTCCAAAAATGCATTCACTTATTGAAACATCACATTGTAAAAGCTTTAAAACCAGACTTTAAAAACAGTTCGTAAAATTTTTGATCATATTTTATTTTACTTTCTCATACTTTTGGATGCTCCACTTCTCTCATCAGAAATCAGTTATTAGCCTGAGATAATTTTCATCAAGTCAGGCCTACGCAAAAGTCAAAAACGTGCTTTTTACCTATTTGTATCAATTTCTCTAATCCAGGTAGTTGGCAGTCGCTGCTCACAGACGGACGAAAAGCATAGAATCATATTGGACTTATTGTCTCGTGAGTACGCTTTTTGGTACCATACCAGGTGAATGAAAAAATTACGTAAGACGTTTGAAAGTGACTTTTCGTCCCTTATTTCCCTGTGTTCCTTGATTTGCTGATATCACTTGGTCATAGGGACACATACCATTACTCTTATAAAGTGGGCGCCCTTTAGGCTCGCGTAGAGTGATTCCGTATTCACCAATCAAATTGCTACAATCTAGTTTTCAACCAATAAGGGGATGCTATTTAGACAGTTGTTATTGTTGCATACAAAAAACGGTTGATACGGCCTAGACTTCTCGTAGCTGCCATGGATCTATTTTGTTTCTGCAGAGGAAGATTACTGCTTCAAAGGTATGTATTTTGCGATTGCTAGGTCAGGGAAACATTATTCTTTGTACTAAAACTTTGCTTTTCAATGTTTAAGCTCTTTAAACCAGACTTTGAAGCGATTTTGTTGAGTGTAGGAGAACTGCCGCTAGTTTAGGCGATTTTGAAACAGGAGGCCCACTTTACAAGAGTGACTTTCCCCCAGTATGAATAGCTTCTTGAGGGGGATTGCGTTCTCCCGAGAGGTCAAAGTACATGAATACACGTAAGAGTCATTATTGTCAGGAAGGAAAACAATGGAAATTTTGCTCGTCGTTTTCAGTCGTTTTTGCAGGTTTTTGAAAGGGGCTTGCTGTAAAAATTCTTCCATATCCAAGGGAAGGAATGACCTATTAAAGTGTGGTGGATTACTGAAGCTAGTTGAACATATCGTCCATGAAACAAGACAGTTTTCAATGTCATTTTTATTAGTAAAACACTGCATAAGACGGGATGGGGAGCAGGGATATTCCTGTTGCGTTTCATTAAAGATCTAAGCTAACTTTCCCAAGATTATTTGTGAAACCATAGTCTCAAGACTATTTGTAGAGCTGTAAGTATATTTAGGACAGTAGTTCTTTGAAATAGATTACAGTAAAAACCCGCATATAAGAACCTTGCATTTTGAAATCACCCTGTTTAGGTTCTTATGCATATGATACTATTCTTGAAAACAGGATGCAAGGTTCTTAAATAGGTTCTTATCAAAATAATTAATTACAGATCTTTGGGAATTTAGGCCAAATATAAGAAAACAATGTTTTCACATACACACTATCATGACACAATTTTATAAAGAACAACCTTATCTACCTAGCCTTATCTGTATCAAATCCATTCATACAAAGAATTTTTACACAGGCTTTGTGTCTACTTAAGTATTTGGCTAAATTTCTTTAAAAAATCTTATCACATATTACCAACCAGTAGTTTACATATAACTTTTTTTTAGATAAGAACCTTCCTTGAATTTCAGGATGAATAGGTTCTTCAGTAATGGGGTGAAATTAGAACATTTTAGGCCTTAGGTTCTTATAAGTGGGTGGTTCTTATATGCGGGTTTTTACTGTA
>REGL01000519.1:175661-191445 GCA_004194395.1 Aurelia aurita complex sp. Pacific | reverse complement strand
GTTTATTACAGGCCTCCTATTGACGAAGGGATCTCACCTAAGACCATCCACCTCGGATAGTAGGGCCAGCCCTGGTTACGTAATCCAGAGAAGATCGTAATCCACAAAATCCAGATACTTCTGCTCAGCCTTGTTCCCCTTTAATGTGGGCTCGATTTGTTATTACTCTGAGATTCCTTGCACCAGCAAGCACAAAGTGTTTGTATTGATATATCTGTTGACCAGTTGTGCAAATAATGTTTTACGGGGGGGGGGGGGCTAGTGAGACGGGAAAAATGAGTGGAGCAAGGTTTTCTTTAGTATAGTTATAACCATGCGATGATTTTGAAAAGTAATAAGTTTTTACAACTGATGCATTTTCTTTTCCTTTCAAGGCACATGTCTTCGTACAGGAGTGGAAATCCCCGAAGAAAAAGAAGTTCATGAATGATTTTGAAAAAGGGAAAGAGCGAGAGGGAAGGTAAATGTACCCAAAATTTCCACTTCTTCATAAATCTACCACGTAAACTTCAGAGCCCAAGAGTCTTCGTCAAATTAACCCAAAACTATTTCCTTGTTAGCCTCCCCAGGGTACATGACTTGTGGATGGACTGGGGTCTACCGTCCTGTTTTCAGAAAGCTGCCCCCTTCTAATTACTGAAACTTGCCTTGGTACCCAATTTTATGATGAATTTTGGCGGAGAGCTGCCCATTTTTAGCCATTTTTGTGTGAATTTCAGCGAAACCCCACCCATGTTTATGGAAAATCTGCCGAAAAAGGACCCTTGTTTAGAGAGTTTTTGGCCCAAAAACCCCACCCATATGGTTGGCACATACCCGTACCCTGAACATGTAATGTATCCCCCCCCCCTCCGGGGTTAACCTTCAATGGCGGGATTAAATTTCGGTAACTTCATTGTGGTCCATGATTTATTTACTATTGAAATTAAATTCTATTTCTGAAAATGACAATTGTATTGAATTTAAACCTCAATGTCAAGTAAATCATGGGAGCAGAATGGAACGGGGGATTCTCGTTCCCATACAAGCCCCTTGCAAGCTTTCCTCTAATTTACGACTCTAAAAGATGATTGATTTTACCAAACAAAATGTCCACATCTTAATGAGGCTTTGACTGATAGATTAACATTTCAGTTTTGAAAATTGGCCCCGTACTTTTTATTCTGCAGCCCGCCCGGTAGTTGATACTATGATGTGCCTCTGTATCATACAATAGTCTGTGGCGCATGCAGTTTATAGTTACAGGCTATGAAAGTTACATTAAAGTTACACTAAATGTAAAAATTACAATAAAAATCCTAGAAATTGCAGTACTTTTACCATAGAAATAGAAAATAGCAAATTACATCGATGGATACTTTAGGATTGTCAATTTGGGCAAACTTCAAAATATATTTTGACAAAGGACCTTAGAATCATAAGGAGATTTTTGTGGATTTGAATTTGTGAGAATTAATGTTTATGATGAATTTACATATCAAGTATGATGACACGATAAAATTGATAATTTTTGTTTCAGAAAACTGGCAAAAAGTCACGGCGTTCCTTGGATAGAGTATTGGTCATTTCTTGGATCATTCGCTGATTTTACGTCAAAGTCAGGACTTCAAAAACTAGAAAAATACTTTAAGAGTAAACTTGAAACACAAAAAGCTATGGATATCGACATTTATGCTACTCCTGCGCGGAAAGGCTACGCAAATTCGTTTCATCTACAACCGCGAAAAATTGAGGATTTTGATGAGTTGGATTCAGATACGAAATTGATTGCTGTCGGAGCATCCTCAAGAGAAAAGACAACGGCGAATGAACAAGCTTCAAACTCGCTTGGGAATTACAATGAATGTGTGAAGAAAAGTTTGATAAAAGAATTTGATAATGATTTATTTATTGAAGAGAGGACGAATGATATGACAGTTCAGCCCGAGGAGAAGCGTTTATTACCATTACCAAAACAGTCAGATGAAATTGGACTAAGCTTGACTGCAAAGACAGATGAGGAGAAAACATTAGAAACAGATACTTCTTCCGTTAGTTTATTACAGGCACAGTCAGGTGAAATTGGACAAAACTTGACTTCAATGACAAATGAGGAGAACATCTTAACAACAAGTACGTCTGTTGGTTTATTGCAAACACCGGCAGATGAAATTGGGCAAAACTTGACTTCAAGGACACAAGAAGAGAACCCATTAGCAGCAAATACTTCCGTTAGTTTATTACAGGCACAAGGTAGGGCCATCGACGAAATACCTGCTGAACAAAACTGCAAATTGCATCTTGTTGGTGATACACAAATGAATGATATTGCTGCTCAACTAGAGGGTATTACTTTGAATGACGAGAAAACAGAACTAAGGACTTGTAATGGTGACGAGACTACTGTTTTTGATCCGTCGAAAAATATTGTCAGAACGTCAGTGGAAGAAACTTCGCAAGATAGAGCGGCTTGGCATGATCTACCTCCTCCGAAACCGTTTGGGTTAAGTGGTGTGACAAGCTCTGTGTTTATAAATGGGTAAGCACCCGGTGAAACAATAAAAACAATCCCATTTGAAAGGCCATTTGTTCCCTAGATATCTAGGCAATGATATTGAGAAATGTAGTTTTTGATAATAAAAATGCACAATATATTTTGAAATTTACCTGGCTGAAATCAGTCACTCCGGTCTGAAATTATGAGGAATTTTCTCTGATAGCCCCTTCAAGAAGTCTTCAAAATAGGCTTAAAGTCACGAGCAAATTTGCTGCCTTACAGGGTTGACTTTTACATTCTTTAGCATGTGTTATCCCTTAGGAGAACGAAAGTGTCGTCACAGGGTGCATAGCGACATAGCAACATTATTCTGGGCGATTTCATCTTCGGAGTCATTGCTGTAAGGCAGAAATATTGAAAAAAGTTTATTCGTGATTTTAGGTACTTTTTGAAGGTCTCTTGAAGGGGCTTTCTCGAGAAAATCCCTCATAACTTCGGAACAGAGTGGCCGATTTCAGTCAGGTAAATCGTAAAATCTATTTGAACATGTCCATCATTAAATAATACATTTGCCAATATCATCGTCCTTATATCCAGGGAGCAGTGCCATTTTAAATGGGGATCGTTTTTATTGACTCACCCAGCAGATTTATTACAGACTTATGACCTGACTTGTTGTTTTCGCTTTGAGTTGATTTTAGTATTCGCTCAAAGTATGACTGTCGTCCTTGTAGTGTTGCAAAGTTGTTTCAGTAATTAGTAATGTGTCATGTAAGTTTTTAGATGAGATATAGAAAAAGTACGACTTGTACACAACCTTGCTGTTCAGAAACTGGAAAGGACGGCCCAAGCTGTTTGGGGTGGTGGTAATCATCGATTACAGGATTAGATCACAGCTGTATACAAGCTCGACATTGTTCTCTTTTATTTCGGGTTGAAGCAAATCTTTTTTTTAAAGATCTGACACCCATGCTTAGACTGATTACTCAAGTCCCTTGGATCTCCACGGTAAAGCTTGCTTGACAAGGACTCGTGTTGAAACAAATAGTGAAACGCTGACGCTTTTTATGTATTCTTTATTCGAATTATGATCGAACTATGGCTTAGGCTGTGTTCAACGCTCTCTTCTCAGTAATAAAATACAATGAAAACCACGTTATCAACGAAACCTAAGATAAATCCACAGAAGAAAGTTCCCTTTACTTGGTGAGGGCAAAATAATTTTTTTTAACGCTACAATTTCCATGTCTTTAAGACTAAAAAGTTGCGAGAGAAATCGTCAGCCAGCTTCTGCAGCAACTTTCTTTGAATCTAATTAATTCCGTCAATCGAATCAAAGTTCGAAAGCCATTGTTTTTACCAAATATCACAAAACCGTACGAGAGAGCCTAAAGAGGGTCAAGTTTGTCGGAGTAATGTTATGAGTCTCTGTTGACCTAAAGGATATCATCCAGTAAAAGAGCACAGGGAAACAAGTGACTATGGTAATCAGATTGTGATGAACTAATACAGTATACTTTTTCCAGGTCGTTTCCTTGCAAATCCGATTTTGATGTTTACAGAGCACTTGAAGGAGTCAATATCAGTTCCAGCGATTTCCCAATGGTGCATATGTGGATGCGTAGAGTTAGGAGCTATTCGGAAGATGAAAGAAACAGGTAGATTTTCTTTTCAACAGTACAGCCTTACATTGTGTGTGTGTGTAATTTTATTTGAATTCGATTATCTACATTAATAGCTAACAATATATACATTAAATATATACACGTCAACTAATCAAAATCGAATATACAGTATTAATCAAATAAAAAAAAGAAGATATTTTTCCAAATTATATAGTTAGGTTGCATGCATTACATGTGCAATTGGGGCCGTCCCATTGTTTTATTAAAATCTTAAAACTTCTCAAATTTTCTGCTGATTTTAGTTNTCCCAATGGTGCATATGTGGATGCGTAGAGTTAGGAGCTATTCGGAAGATGAAAGAAACAGGTAGATTTTCTTTTCAACAGTACAGCCTTACATTGTGTGTGTGTGTAATTTTATTTGAATTCGATTATCTACATTAATAGCTAACAATATATACATTAAATATATACACGTCAACTAATCAAAATCGAATATACAGTATTAATCAAATAAAAAAAAGAAGATATTTTTCCAAATTATATAGTTAGGTTGCATGCATTACATGTGCAATTGGGGCCGTCCCATTGTTTTATTAAAATCTTAAAACTTCTCAAATTTTCTGCTGATTTTAGTTCGTTTGGTAGGGCATTCCAGATCTGTGGTCCTACGGACTTGAGACTCCTGGATCCAAACATTGTACCAATAACCAGTGGCGGACACTTGGAGGGCCAGGGGTGCGATCGCCCCCCCCCCAATGTTGGCTAGAACAAATATCTTTTGTTTGTAAACAATATAAATGATAAATGCTTTTTAACTGAAACAATAGCTTTGCCTCCCAATATTTGGCAAAGTGTCCGCCACTGCCAATAACTGATGATCCAGTTTTCTCATCGTTGATTCCCAAACTGCTTGAGCACACATGCATGAATGGTTAAAGGTGACATAAAGCGAAAATTTTATTAATGCAAATGGGCGGCACAGTCGAATACTGAAGAATCCTGTTTAGATTTCTTTGCTATCTCATTTCGTTTTCAAGATATCCACTGATATTAAGTTGCAGCTGATGACGTCATTTTGTTTGCAAATTACTAGGATAACATATGGAAATATAGCTGTATCTGGTCTTTGAAAGGTTACAGTTGTAAGAAATATTTCAGCTGAGCTGAATAGATGTTATATAAATTGCCTCATGAGTTAAAATGATGTTTAGAAAGGCATGTTGATGCAAAGTTTTTTAATTAGATTTCTCTTTGGAAACATTGCCAACCTTGTATACTTTCTTTACATTTTGCAAACAAAATGACGTCATTAGCCAATCGTACACAATAGTGGATAACTCGAAAATGAAACAAGGTATCAAAACATTTTAAACGACATTCTTTATCATTCAACTGCGCTATTCATTTGTATCAATAAAAATTTTCTCTTCACACCACTTAAGATACTGGGTGAGTAAAAAAGGCAATCCCCGTTTGAAAAGCCACTCCTCCCCGGGCATCAATCAAGACGATGATATTGTCAAATGTATTATTTAATAGTGGACATATTCAAATCCATTTTAGAGTTTACCTGACTGAAATCGGACTCAGTTCTGAAATTATGATTGATTTTCTCGAGAAAGCCTCTTCAAGGAACCTTCAGAATAGGCCTAAAATCACTGGCAAATTTTTCTGATATTTCTGCCTTACAGGAATGAGCTTATTTTTTATGCTCCAAGGGATTGCACGTTTATCAACCCAAAAGGATAACACACGTGGAAGCATGTGAAACCTCTTCAAGGAACCTTTCAAGGAACCTTAAAAATAGGCCTAAAGTCACTGGCGAAGTTTTCTGATATTTCTGAGCTCCACATATATGTTATGCTCCAAGGGATTGCACGTTTATCAACCCAAAAGGATAACACACGTGGAAGCATGTGAAACCTCTTCAAGGAACCTTAAAAATAGGCCTAAAATCACTGGCGAAGTTTTCTGATATTTCTGCATTACAGGAATGAGCTCCACATACTTGTTATGCTCCGAGGGTTTGCACGTTTATCAACCCAAAAGCATAACACGTACTGAAGCATGCGAAAGCCATTGCTGTAGGGCAGAAAATTTGGTCGTGATTTTAGGCCTGTTTTGAAGGTTCTTGAAGACGCTTTCTTGAGAATATCCCTCATCATTTCAGAATGGAGTAGCCAATTTCAATCAGGCAAATCTTGAAATTTATTTGAGGGTGTCCACTATTGAATAATGTACTTGCCAATATTATTGCCTTGATCTCAAGACAGCAGTGACCTTTCAAACATGACATACTTTTCCCCTGGTACGATTTTAGATATCATTCTTTCTTCGCCACTAGATGGATTGAAAGCTGTGTATTGTCGGCATGACCTACAAATCTGCCCATGTTGCTGTTGTAATAAACCGGGATTCTTTTCTTACAGATGGCCAAGCCCTTGCTCCCCAAGATTCAGATCCTATCTGGCCAAGAAAGCACCGACATGGACATTTTAGTCATGGTAATTTTGAACAAATGTTTTTAGCAAATTTAGAATCATGCCGGGTGAACGAAAGAAGGGGAAATGTTTTTGAAATTTTGAATTTTGATTGGATGGCCAAGCATGAAAATTTCTTCATGCACATTTGTGTCAACTGTGCTATAGGGCTAAAATCTTTAAAGTTAACTGACGGAGCTAAGTAGAGTTAATCTATGAGTATGGCAAAGAATCACCTACGCACGCTATTGTTCCTCTAGCTAAGCAATATGCACGCACGTGTCGAAATCATAAAATGCAATAGGCTAATTTTAGACATGCACATGCAGCTCTGGAATTAGTTATTAATCTCCGTAAACTAACTTTAAAAAGGTGGTGATTAAGTTATTCATACCATAGGGCAGGAGGAAGAATTGTTCATCCCAAGGATAACATGGGCTAAAGCGTGTGGAAGTCATTGCAGTAAGGCTCATGGAGGCATTATTATTAGGAAAATTTGTTCTTGATTTCGGGCACGTTTTAAAGGTTTTTGAAGAGGTTTCTCGAGAAAATCCTGCATCAGTTCAGAACAGAATGGCAGATTTCAGTCAGGTAGATTTTAAAATGGATTTGAACATGTGTACCATTAAGTTATATATTTGCCGATATCATCGTCTTGATATCCAGGGAGCCGTGGCCTTTCACCGGGGACTGTTTTTATTGACTCACCAGGAAGAAGTCATAGCTCCTCCGCAACAGCTACACTAATAGGACACAAAAATGCATTGTCTTTCAAGGTATCTCCGTGACCATCAAATGATCCTTGTGAAATGTAGATCCATTTAACGCCGTTCAAGAAAATTATTGTAATTTCGAATATGATAGATATATCCAATTTATTTACAGGCCTTGTGGTAATTCCATCAGGTAATAACATGGGTAGTTTGACGCCGCGCCTCAGTTGTTCTTCATTGCCACGGCTTTGTTGTTTTGAAGATGAAGAAGTTATTTACTACAACGAAGGAGCTGGCGTCATTTCAAAACGTTCTCCGCAGAAAGATAGAAAGTTTCCCGAGGTTTCCTCTGCAGGAGAATTTATGCTGAAGCATTACTGCGGTATCTAACTATCCATGGTAATAATATATCATTTCTTTTGTTATTTTTACTTAAATATTCAGATATTTTTAGTGTATAAACCTAATAACATGCTGTTTTCTGTTTTGTTTCCAAGGTTCATTTTGAAATCTAGCCGGTTGTCCTAAGAAGTAATCTTATTTGAAAAATCATCAAAAACAAACCTATTATCAAATCTATGATGAAAATCGTTTTGATTTGTTGCATCAGTGACCCAAAAATATCTGAAGATCATCACATATTTGTTTTCTGTAACTAAAAGTTACACGTTGAAAAACCTTATTTTTAGTCATATTTTTTGAGCAACATAGTCAATCTTGCCAGAGAGACAAAGTTTTCTTATCCTTCAAGCCTACAATTATTGTGTGCGTTTCTTTCAATGATCAGTGCTTTTTGTAGCATGCTTCGAGACCAGGTAGCTCAAAAGGGCTATTTTCAAAGCAATTACAAGATCAGCGAAATCTGGGGAAATGATTTGATCTTTTATCTACTTGCCAAAAACAAAAAGTTGAATGCCCACCCGGTAATCGAATTTCAGTATTTTTTTCAAAAATGAATACTTTTTGGGACACCCAGTATGAAAATTTCTGGTAGTTCGTGCGCAGCCTCAACTCCTCCCCAAAGGAAAAGTCAGTCCCAAATCCATCTTAGAATTTTTCCTTTGAGGAGGAGTCGAGGTTGCGCCCAGATTAGCTCAAATGTCTGGTTACTTAGCTTTTTGATTTACATGGTTCGTTCTCTTTGTACTTTGTTTTTGTACTGGTTTTGCTTTTGTCTATGTAAATGGCCCACAGGGAACTCCTCGTTTACCCGTGCCAAAGTATCATCTTCGTGTGAACTTTTACCCATGACTATATAGTGCACAGAGAAACTGGAAGACATACTTTATAGTCGCTGGCAAAATGACCCCATGATGATATTTTTTCACGCATAAAGGACACACAAAGGTAAGTTCTTGTGAATGGTCATGGGGTATTCATGTCGTTTTGCGCCCCATGGCATCGTCCCTGCAGCATACCGTTGTACTGGCTGTCATGTCCATGAAAAATGTACAAAGATTTGGTTTGGTCCAGTGATGAGCATTTAGCCTTAATCAATGGCTAATCAGTTTCAAAATGTTCCTCGATAGTTAACTTGAACATAGATACCTCATTTGCTAATCTTGGTACTTTGAGAATTGAAATTTTAATCTTGAAAGTTCAAATTTGCTTTCACATCCAAACCAGAGCTTGGCCTTTTTGCCTAAGCAAATTCCTGAAACATATAGAAATTTGAAACCAAAATTAAAGAAAAATGAGCACGACACAATTGATGACTTCTAGCAAACAGAATATAATATGATCCAAGTTTTGTTCAAATTCTATCAAGGCTGTTGTTGATGTATTCGCTGTGCTTCAAGAATTTTGCCAAAAAGTCAAAGCTCTGGCTTGGAGGTGACAGTAAATTTGAACTTTCTATCGATGAACATTTTAAAACTGATTAGCCAATGATCAAAGCTAAATTCTCGTCGCTGGACCCAAGCTAAATCAACATGGGCTCCAAATCTTTTAAAAGGCTAGTGTAAAATTCAATGACCTATTTCTTTAAACTGAGTGATTTCAAAGAAATTTTAGCTATTTGGCTACGATTCTGCCGTTGGACATTTCTGAAACCTTCAATAGAAGAGTGTTATTCTTCTTTTTCGAGAATTCAAGAAACATTTTCAAAAAAACTTAAAACCATCGTAATTTCTAAACTGTTTGACGTAACATGAACTAATTTCCAAGAAAACCATTGTTTATGAATGTCTACAATATGGTATCAAGCAAAAGTCTGTCACTCACTCGCATGACGTCACATCCTCAAATGAGCTGAAATGTAACATATGCTGTAATTTCAAAAAAATGTTTAAGATTTCCTAAAAATCCAACGGTAGAATTATAGATAGGTAGCTAAAGTTTCTTTTAAGCCATTCAGTTAGAAGAAATAGGTCATGTAGTTTTACACCCACCTGTTTATGGCCATTTAAAGATTTTGAACCTATGCTAACTAATCTGCATACTTTTTTCTGGGACACACAGTAGCTGTTTGTAGTAATTCATAAATAGAAAAGATTGTTATACGTGCTGAAATTCTTTATCTGAATTTAAGATACAACAACAGCCGCCCAACAGCGGTTCTTTGTAATAAAGAGTTCAATTGTACTAGGCTGTAGTCAGGTCATGGTCAGGCTGAGACTGGGAACGGGGTGCGCTTGCACAAAATAAAGCTGAATGAAATATGATCCACCACAATCCTTGAAATGAAGGGCTGGTTCTCCTGCGTCTTGAGAAGACATCGATTAGACTGACTACCTAAGTCCACTGTGTCCTTGCGAAACTCAAAGCTTTCCCTAGACTTGCCCCAAGTCTATTTCGTCAAAAAAAATTTCGTCAAAAATATTGAAGGGAAAAGTGATATACTTTCCGGTAGACTTGTTACAGTTGACAAAACAGACTTGGGCCAAGTCTAAGCTTTCCCTTGACAACTCCCGAGATTCTTTCTGACAACGCCAACAACGCCCACAGGGTGTCCCAGAGAATTGTGCCCCATTTGCCTAAACATTGCAACAAAAGGGCAAAAGATTCTCGACAAACTTTTATGTGATGTTGCTCTTCAGATATTCAATTATTTAGTCTGTACACAGGCTAATTAAAGCTTGCTGCCATTCCCGTAAAAATCCGTTGAAAAATGACGGAGCTATGACCTTCAGGAGACCAAATTGTCTGATGACTGAAACCAGCGGTTGGCCATTTTGTCTTACTATTTTGCAGTGATAAGTAGCTTCGTGTATTTTTGTGTCGGGGTATATATAAGAAAGAAAGAATTAAAAAAATACAAAGCTCAAAAAGCTCAAGGTTCAAAGGTTCAAGGTTGAGCGAAAAGTTAAATCGAGGCTGGGCAGGATTGAGGCTAATTCAAAAGGAGGACAGCTTTCTTTGTGACCAACATATCAACATGCTCTGCTTTTGATAGTATTTGGTAGTTTTCTTGTGAGAAAAATGTACCCAAGACCAGGTTTACAGGTAAGAATTTCTCGTTGTTTCTGGCAATTTTCTTTTCTTACTAACTAAAAGATTGCCGTGGTGTGGTTTTAAGAAATGGGAACAACATCATGGCATGACAAATGACATGATTGATGATACGCAGAGATGCAGGTGTAGGCCTCTTTGATCTTGAAGATGGTAATTAGATACTGAGAGCAGTAACAGTATCTTGTAATAAGATACTTCCCGTACTTAGTAACTGTATCTTGTAATAAGATAATCACTTGGCTGAATAAATCTTTTAATAAGATATTATCGAAAAACACTTCAAAGTTTACAAGATACTTGGTGTCAATTTTTTTTGACAGGGCAGCTGGAGTATGAAAATAAGATAAAACCATGATGTGATGTTGCAAAACTACAGGAATAAAATTAAACATGAACCTGAAACATAGTACCTTTCTCTGGAGATAGGCTTTTTGAGAGACTCCTTGTATTGTCTTGAAGGCAAACAAGGACTTTTATTGAAAACTTTTAAAAACACATTTGGCTCATTTGTTGAAGAAGTCATTGCATTCTATCGTATTTCCTGCAATCATTTATTGACTTGTCTTTCTTGAACAAAAAGGTCATGTTTCCGACGATCACAACCCTTGTCTTCCCCGCGCTCCTATGCAGCATACATAGATGATTTTGGAAAAACAATAAAATGTGGTGGATTATGGCTTACGTTTCTTCACCCAAAGGAAATTCAGGGGCAAGTGGAACATTTCTTATAAATTCAAAAATACGCTCCACAGGATGCACAATAAGGATACAAGGAGGCAAGAGGAAATGTTCACATGCGTTAGGGGTAGAGCTGGCCAAAGAAATACACTCCATTTGATTAAATGCACTCTGTAAAGGCATTAAAAGCAATACTTAGCAAGCAAAATGAATTGAAAAATTGCCACCTACAAAGCATTTTATTCGGGGGCATTGGTCATGTGCCCTTGGCAAAGTATCTTGTAACTAATATCTTGAAATTTTATCTTAGATAATGTTTTTGAAAGTATCTAGTATCTTGTAATAAGATACTTTTATATGTGACTAACAGTATCTTACAATAAGATACTTATTTTTCCCAATAAGAGTATTAATAAGATGTTTCTCAGAGTATCTTGCCCATCTCTGTTGATATGGCATGATTAGATATGATAGGATCATGTTTGACGGGAATGATGGCCTACCACTAGGCTACTAGGTAGGAGGCCTACGTATGCCTATTAATTATATACACAACCACAGAACTCCACAACACAATATGTAAGCCTCACTACTGAAAACAGATGTGAAATATTATTATATGTTATAAGACGAACAAAGTTTATTAGACTATATTATTATTATCAATTTATTTACATAGAGTAGGGTCACCCTGGTCTGACCACCCTATTAGATTCCATAATACTTTGAAATCAAAGGTAAAAATCAAAATAATTGTTAAACAACAGGTCTCTTGTCTGCAGACAATTAGTGTGGCATAAACCTTTGGCTTAACAAAAAGCAAACTTTTTCAAACATTTTAGGGCTCACCTGCCCAGCAGCAGATGAGTGGTCCATGGCCAGGCAGAATGGGAATGCCAAATCCTGGGAGTTCATCAAGAGGTCAGGCAGGAGGGACCCCTGAAGGCTCAAAGAGATCCATGGACTCCAAGTCATCATCAAGATCTAAAAGGTAACATGATATCCTACTGAAGACCGTCTCAAATTAGATGTCACCTGAGATTTGCAATAACACAAAATTCCTTTGCAAATCATTTTCTATTGTTGTTATTTGCGGGCATTTGCAGGTGACATTTAATTTAAGACAGCTATAGTTCTTTTGTAACTTAGCAACATTTTTTCTCAAGCTGAGCTTCAAAAGTGCTGTGCTGTGTGCAGTTCAATAAAATTTGTTGCTAAATATTTTCACAAGTTAATGAACATTCTTAGTAATTCTTAGGCACCTTATAATTGAGAATGATTTGAGAATGGTGATTAATGTCAAGCTTGATCAAGCTCTAATCTCCTCCCTTGTTTCAATTCCTTGACTAAGGTCTGGACTTAATGTTGTTAAAGTCTCATGGACACATGGACACATCAATAAAATCTTACCAAATTATGCGAATCGGTTGGTGGCTCTTTGGGTGTGACTTTTCTGGTGGATATGGTACATTTTCCCTGATTCACCCAGTAGTTTTTGTTTCATTCCATGTTATGGCTGCAGGGCATCATAGTCTATATGCTCCCTGTGGTATGGTCCTTGTGGTGTTCTTAGAGTGATTTAGGTAGCGTAATAAGTAATTTGTCTTGTAAATTTTTTTAATGGAACGTGGAAAAAAGGTCTAATCGTGCTTGCAAACTTGCCAAAATCATGTCAACATACTCAATTGAAGCTTCTATTAAGCCAAAATTATGCTCCTGTCAATTTTGCACAAGAACGTTGCAAAGTGAACCTTTTCTTTAGGGCTATCCCATTTCATTTCAGCAGTGCCAGCAAAAAGAAGAAGGTAAAGGACAAGGTTATCACACAGCAGGTATGAAAGTTTTTCATGAACAAACATCCCTAGACATTGATTCACCAGGAAAGATTTTTGTACAAACTATTTATTGAATTTAAAGGGGCCATTCAAAGATATTTTCACCAGTGTTTGATCCCCATTACCTCTTCTCTGTTTTATGATGTCACACACTTGCTCCCTTTTTACCTACACTCAGATATGAATGTTTTTCAAAACTGATGCCACATTAGTAACTCTTAACTCTTTCTCTGTGATGCACTGTCACAAAGAGTGCCCCTTAGGCACCTGCAATCAAATATGAATGTTTTTCAAAATTGATGTCACCAAGTTTTTGATCCATCTTGGCTCCTTCTCTGTCACACACTGTCACAAAAGTGCTCACTTTGGCACCCACACTCAGTTATGAATGTTTTTCATCCCTAGACATTGAACTGCGAAAATTTTTTTACAAAGCTATGCATTTAAATTTTAAAGGTCCATTCAAAATGATGTCACACAGTTTTTTAACCCCTTACCCCTTCTCTCTTGGGCACTGTCACAAAAGTGCTCCCTTTGGCACCCACACTCTGTTGAATACGGCATACAATAAATGGGTGCTGCTTAGATCAAATTTCATGGAAGGAAAGTCATGATTGTCAGAGAAAGCATTTTATTTTGCAGTTAAAATCGATTGAAGGTGAAATTTGTAGCAGCAGGGAGAGAGTGACCAAAAATGTTTTCAGTCGTGAAATTCTAGTGGTTGCAAATAATTGTATAATAATCTTAAACTAAAAGTACATCTTTCCTGACTTTTCTGAAGCAAAACACTACATCATTTGGTGTGAATTTTTTAGAAGCATACTACCCAAGTCAACAACCCTATCTATTCAGACTGTGTCACTTTTTGTCACAGTTTGTATAACCCCACCTTGTTAGTATAAAATAGTTTTTAAATGGCTCTAAATGGTATAAAATGATGGAAGTCATGGAAGTCTAGATCAACTGTTGACAATCTTGACCTTGTTAACAACTCAGGAGAGGACAACAATGGGAGTAATGCGGATAACTTAATTGTCATTTTGTCACAATTGACACTAACTCCACCCCGTGGATAGTGTGGGTAGTTATCATTTAAAGATTTTTGATTGTGGTATTTTTTCTCAAATCGTTTTTAGTTGATTGGTATAAGTTGGTTAGGAATTACTTCTAAATCTGCTAGGTTGACTTCACGAGTCGAACGCTCAACGGCCTAATTTCTGATGAAAGAGTTGACTTTAACAGTCCTGTTTTTCAACAGCAGCGTTATGGAGAAGTGGTTACGGTAGCGGTATTGATAACTGCAGTTGGACAAAGGGCATAAGTTTAGCAAAACTTTATTTTGCAGGTTGTTGAGCTAGTGCCCGAGTCTCAGGCTTATATGGATTTACTAGCATTTGAAAACAAACTCGACTCCACCATAATGCGAAAAAGGCTGGACATACAAGAAGCTCTGAAAAGGCCAATCAAGGTATGCCGTGTGCTTTAATTTTCATTAAAGGTACATTTGGACATGGCCGTACATTAAACTTAATCGCGAAATCGAGTGGCTGCTATAGATAGGCTAAAGAAAACGTCTACGCACCCATTGTTTCTTTAGCTACGCAGTGAAATGGCACATGTCAAAGTTATCAAATACGATGGAGTATATTCTAACTTGGCTTGTGCCAGCTTTTAACCTTGTCGGTTTCTTTCAAGGTGCATTTTCACTTAAAGGGGCTCCGTCGTCAAAATGTAAACAAAACGATGATTTTTGCAGTTTTTTGAAAGGTGATATCACACAGGATTTTCATATTTTTTTCAAAATGAAAGTTGCTGTTTGGACATTGATCCTTGTACTTCACTAAGGAACAAACCAAACATTTATATCTTCTATGATTGCTCGGATATAAGTGGATTTTAACGGTCACTTTTTTGTGGTTTGGGTGAAGCCACCAAACAAACTGCAGAGAACAATGGATGAACAATGGATAATCCCCGACACGTGCGAGTTTACGGATTTGTTTACTGTTTGACGACTGAGCCCCTTTAAGCAATTAAAAGTTGAAAGAAATTCAACTTCCCTAGAAGGTTTTTTCGCTAGAGAAACCGTTGTCTGATGTGGACGTGCTCCGGTATTGGTTCGATTGGATTTTTCCGCTTTTCCCTGGAGATTTTTTTGGTGATAATTTGCCTAGGATTCTCGTCCAGCAAAGGCAAGTTTTGTAAAACAAAAGATTCAACAAGAGCAGATTTTGTAATACAATAGCAACAGTTGCGTTTGATTGACACCTCAATTCAAAGCGATTAGCGGATGCAGACAAAGGAAATTCTCTCAACCAGTAATTCAAAACAAACAAAGCCGCAAAAGTTTCCCCTAAACTGGTAGGGCAAACTCTCGCCTTGTGCAAGCGAAAGATGGTTTTTAAAGGAAGTTATGTGCTTATAGCGAAAGAAGAAGGGTAAATCTAAAGTTCTGTCGCTTAGATTATGTTTATTTGATTTAGGAGCTGTTTTGTAATCGTTTCATTTTAAGCCCTAAAGAC